>JANHZU010003485.1:0-32559 GCA_032468055.1 Acrochordus granulatus
CCTTCCTTCCTGTCTTCCAGGAAAATGAAGCTTCTGTTTACCTGAGGGCTCCTGAATTTGAGGCCAGTGTCCTTGGAGATGGCCAGTATATCTGGAACTCCACTTTGGTGCAGTGTGGCCAGTTTCACAAGGTATCAAATGTGGCATGCAGTGCTCCTGAGGGGTGGGGGAGCTCCTTCTGGTGAACCAAAGCGGAGAGCAGAAGTGGAGGTGAAGACCAGCTTCTCTTGGACCAAGGAAAACAAAGATTTTTGCCCTGCCAATGACCCTGAAATCAGTAGCCTCAGTTTGGGAGGAGGGCACCCCAATTGGGGAACAAGTGGGGAATTAGTACCTTAGTCTAGGGGAGGGAGCATGGGAGAAAGGCAAAAGGTGCCCACTAATGTGACTGCCTCTTCTCCTTTCGGTTTCAGTTGAATGTCCCGGAACTCCCACAGCCGAAAAAGCTGAAGCATCTCTCAGATCAAAGGGTAATAAGCAAGCTGGGCAGTTTTGGGATTCTGGCAATGGGAGGATGACAGTGATAGGAGGTTGGCCAGATCTTTGGTTTCAAAGTCCACATGCTGCCCGTGGCCAGTGGGTGACAACCTCGCCTTCAACTGAGTAAGCAACAAGTTGATAAAACACTATCACACACACATATACACAGAAACACAATATTTCTTATGTGGCTTGCACACACCAAACAGTGGCTATCAGACAAATTCTTGGACTTTGGAGAGAGTTGCTGTGAGCATAAAGGCCAAAATGACCAGTGCAATTGAACATGGTTCATTCATTCATTCATTCCATTTATATGCTGTTGATCTTGGAAATGACTCTGGGTGGCTGTGGTTATTGTTAATATGGTAGCCTAAATTATTATAGCTTAAATTTATTATAGCTGCCCTTTTCCCTGGACTCTGCACCTCTCTCCTTTCCGATCTTTGCAAAACCATGCAGTGGATCAAAACTCACCCCTTCGGCTTCTGCCTATCCTTTGCAGGAGGCAGAGTTGAAATACTGATTATCCCCCTTTTGAAAGAGTGACTATTTCAAAGACTAAAAGAGGTTTTATGTCTTAGAATCTGCAATAAGAGGGTATGGGGTCCCTCCTCGCCCTCCAAACACCCTCCTTTCTCTGCAGCTGCTGCCCAATGTGAGAAAAAGGGAAGCTCCCAAAGCAACAGATGCCAAGCAGGAAAAGGGGAAGGAGAAGGGGTCCAGCCCCCCAAAGGAAGAGCCCAGCAAAGCCCAGGATGTGAAGCCACCTCCCTTGGCCGATGGAAAAGCTACAGAGGACCCCAAGAAGAGAGTCAAAAAGCTAGAGGTTGGTGGCTTCCCTTCCTCCTGAGCTTTGCAATGGGGTGACAGGCAGGAATGTGGAGGGCTATCCCCCTCTTAAGAATCTGCAAGGAAGCTTGGGGACGCCCCCCAGAAAGTTGCATTTGGAAGTTGTCCTCCAGGGAGGCAGATGGTTATTTCTTTGATGACTTCTGCCCAACCTTTGCCAACTGGGGACTTTCCAAATGCGATGGCACGGCAACTCGCAGAATTCATTCATTCATTCAATTTGAGTAGCTGCCTGTCTCCAGCCAGTGACTCCAGGCAGCGGACAATAAACAAACCGTTAAAAGAGGAAAAACAATCCCGAGAGAGAGACATTAAGTACAGTTAGCGAAGAGACAGGGTAAGCAGGAAACAGGGCCTTTCACGCGCCCAGGAGCCCAAGTCCGGGCACAGCAGGATTGGGATGGCCGTCCTGATCTCCGGAGGGGGAGTGTCCCAGGAGGCAGGGGCTATGGCAGAGACGGCGTGTCCCCAGGCCCTCCACCGGCCGGCGTTCCTTGGCCGAGGGGTGTTCGGAAGCTGCAGCCCAGCCATCGCTGGAGCTCCAGAAGGTGGAGAAGGCTGGCGCTGCGCTGCGCTGCGCTGAGCAGGCGCCGGAGCCGAGCTCGTCCCTGGGTGGGGATGCTGAGGCTGTCTGTGCTGCAAGGCGGTGCGGGGTGGCGCATGGCTGGCAGTGCCTTTGGAACATCTGCAGCAGAGGAAGGCGTCGTGGGCCGCTCCTGGGACCTCACGTCCCGCTGCAGAGTCAGCCAACGGCCGTCTCCGTGCTCCTCGCTAGGCCTGGGGCTGAAGGGTGTTGCGGGGAGGGTGACCCCAGAGCCGCCTTGGGTTGCCCGCGGTTCCGTGCTTCACCCGGCATACTTTTGGTCTTGGCCTAGCCCGTCACTATTGCCGAAACCTGGAAGGACGGCCCGTACGTCTTCATCCTCAGCATCACAAGCCCGTCGTCCAGCTGGGAGCTTTCGAGTGAGTGCCGGGCCCTTTTCCGCCGGGCCAAGCACGAAGCCTCCTCTGAGCCAGGCTCCCCACGCGTGCCAGGGGGCTCCGGTGTCTTCTTCCGAGGGGCTTCCGCCACGGTGACCGGGCGAGGACGCTTCTCTCCCGTTGCTCAGCCTTCCACCCAAACGGCTTTGGCCTTGTGGCCTTCTGCCCGAGCCCGGAGGCGGCCACTGGGCGGGGATGTGTCCGAGCCCCCCGCTTGGGTCAGCCGCCTTCCGGAAGGGCCAATAACTGCCAGGGCCGTGCTGGTGGGGTGCAGCTGCTCCGTTTGAGGGAGTGCCGGGTGGAAGGCCAGGCTGGAGGGCCGCGCGGGCATTGCCCCGCCTGTTTCCTCTGCAGAAGTGCTGCTCTTCTGAACACTTCTGACCTGCATCTTTTCCCTCTTCTGTCCTGTAGTTGACGTTCAGATGAAGCATCCCGAGTACATCTACATCTCCGCCTCGGAGTGGCCTCTCAAGGTGGTAAGTTGACGGCCCTGTTTTATGGCTCCGGAGACAAGTGCGCCTGTTTCCCCCACAGGGCCTCAGACTCTCCGACCCCTTTCCTCAAGTTTTCCCTACTTGGGACCCTTACGGTCAGTGCAAGGAGCAGCCATGCTCTTGATTAGATACTGAGGAAGAGTGCCTTGGCCAGTTGGTAGAGAAGGGGATTGTTGATGGTTCTCTCCATGGTGGCTCACGGCAGAAGGAACAATATGCTTTACAGGTCGTCCTCGAGTTATGACCAAAAATGGGACTGGAATTTTGGTCACTTAGCAGTGCGGTTGTTAAGCGAGTCACATGTAACAGGACCTGATTTTGCAATCATTTTACTGCAGTCATTAAGCAAATAACAGTTGTCATTAAGTGAATCTTGTGGTCATTAAGCGAGTCACATGGTCATTAAGTGAACCACATAGTCGTTAAGTGCATCTGGCTTCCCTATTGGGTTTGCTGGTTGGAAGCTCCCTAGGAAGGTCACAAATCACGATGGCAGTGGAATTCTAGGAATTAAAGTCCACACGCCTTAAATTGCCAGGGTCGAGAAGCTCTGCTCTGGAGTCCAGCTGGCCAGCAGTTCCCGAAATAGGCGTGGCCCCTGGCCCTTCGTCCACCATTACGTTGCTCGCCCTTCTCTGCCTGCTTCCTTCAGCCACGGGGGGTTTCTTGCCTCTCTCGCACAGTTCTACATGGTGATGTGCATCGTCTACGTGCTGTACGGGGTCCTGTGGCTGAGCCTGCTGGCCTGCTACTGGCGAGACATCCAGCGCATCCAGTTCTGGATCGGGGGAGTCATCCTGCTGGGCATGTTGGAGAAGGCGGTCTTCTACGCCGAATTCCAGAGCATCCAAAGCGAGGGCCAGTCAGGTGGGTAGAGACCCACTGTCCGCGGCTGGATTGGGCGAGGGATCTTCCTCTTGCCTGGCACCGTGCCCTCTGGGCGGGCTGGACTACAACTCCCATCACCTATCAGCCACACCAGATGGGTGATGGGAATCGTGTTCCAGTGGATCTGGCAAACGCTGGGCCAGGGGACACCAAGATGGCTTATGGATATGAGAAATGTTTCCACCATGATAGCGGCTACGAAGTCCACCTCGATATTTTGGAGCTGGTTGGGCGGGGAGGATGGGGGTTTGGGTCCTCTTCATCCACGGGGCACCCATTGAAGTGCGTGGGGGCTGGCTTCCTTCCGCAAAGGCTGGCCGCCCTTCCCACCTCCCGGCCAGTGACCGATCCCTGCTCTGCTCCCTTCTCCAGTCCAAAGGGCCGTGATCTTCGGGGAGGTCCTGTGTGCGGTGAAGCGGATGCTGGCTCGGGTCCTGGTCATTATTGCCAGCCTGGGATACGGCATTGTCAAGTGAGAGGCACGGGGGCACAGGGGAGGGACGCCCAGGGCCTCCAGGGATGGCATCGAGTCACTTTTTCCCCGTTCGACCCACCTCACGGGGTCGTGGCGGTGGGGAAAAGAGGAAGCGGGAACATCGTCCACCCTGCCTCGAGCAGGCTGCAACACAATCCACGTCTTCCCCGAACCCGGATCTGAGGATTTCCTCAGTTTCCCATTTGCTTGATGACATGAGCCAAGCGTGGCTCCCTCGAAAACTCCTGTCGTGGCGCAGGGTGTGAAGGGGGGGTTGTTGCTTGTGGCACAAACTGCCCGAGTTCAGTTGATTTGCAGGTACGATGCGAGTTTCTACATTTAGTGTGCAAAACGAGTGAAAGGGCGACACGCGAGGCGGCGGTGGGCGCCTCCCTCCAAGCAATCGGCTTCTGTCTCGTAGGCCACGGCTGGGGGCTCTGCTGAACCGCGTGGTTGGCGTCGGGATGATGTACCTGGCCTTCTCCGTCATCGAAGGCGTGCTGGGGGTGAAATCAGTACGGGGGGGCCGGGGGGCCGGGGGCGGCCTTGCCACGGGGCCGGCTGGGAGCCGCCGCCTCAGCGCCTGATTATTCCCCCACCCCAGGAACAAGCTAATACGGTCACCCTCGCCTGCGAAATATTTCTTGCTTTTGTGGATTCCTGTATCGTCTGGTGGATATCCTTTACCAGGAGCCGCTGTTCTGCTCGTGTCCCTTGGTTGCATGGTGTCCAGGGAGGGGACCGGGCGGGGGGAGGAGACCGGGCTTTGCGGACGCAGCCGCCGACCATCTCTTTTTCGGTGGTTTCGTACGTCAGTGCAAGTACAGCCAGAAGGTACCGATGGTCCTAAGTGACCGTTGGGGACCAGCTGGGGGGGGAGTCGGAATAGCGAGCTTTCTTTTTAGCCGGAAGAGCCTCTGCAGCCCCCCTTCCCCCTCCTCCCTCTGTCGCTCCTCCCCCCCCCGGTGCAGACCTGGCCCTCTGTTCCAGCCTTGAGGGGAAACGCCCCAGGCCTTCGGCAGACCCAGCCAGGATCACCTCTGCTGGGCGCAGGAACAGACCCGGGTTGCACTGAGATGCCGGACGAAAGAACCGATGATCTCAGAGGTGCCCCTCACTGTCCCCTCCCTGGTGCCGCAGGGCTTGGGGCTTCTAACGTTGCGCACAGGGAGGAGGAGGGCGCAGAACGAGCCGGTTCAACCTCGCGGTCCGTGAACGGGAATCGAGGAGAGCGGTTCCGACGTGGCAGCCCTAACTGGCAGAGTGCCACGTACTTGGAATGGAGGCTTGATGTGAACGGCCCACGTGTGCGTGCCTGCTTTATGTGGTGTTTGTCCTAGATCTGCACGGCCGCCTGTTTCCCCTGCGTGGTTCCCAACAGGTGTTGCTCCACGCCCTCCGGGATGAGTCACTTCCATTTTAGATGGCGGAGGATCACTTGTCTGGGGTTTCGGAAGTCCTCCCCTGGAGAGTTAAATCTGATATTTTCCAAAATATTGCACGCTGTAAGTAGTCCTTGACTTACAACAGTCGCCTAGCAAGCATTGGAAGTTACAGCTGACCTCTCCAGGGCGACTTAACAAGCACTTCCGAAGTTCCAACAGCTGTGTTGCCCCCGCTGCAGTCATGTGACTGCACGTTGGGCAGTCGGCCACTGGCTTACATTTACGACTGTTTGCAGCATCCTCTGGTCAGTGACACGTTTTACAACATTTTGGCTGAAACCAGCATTTACTTTCCCGGTTTTCAGCACAAACGGCCCATAGGAAACAGTGGGCTCACTTTATGACCCTAGCAAGTTGCTTTATGCCCGTTGCAAAAAGGTCATAAAATTGGATCAGCCAGACGCTTTACCATTATCCCGACTTACAACTGTGATCACGATGCTCCCTTATGGTCATAAGTTGAGATCTCCCTGTGGACTTGACAGCTGCCACCCACTCTTCCTCTCCCTGGTCTTCCAGCGTTGTTTTCCCCCTCACCCTCCTGGGCCACTTATTCCAAACCTGCGATTTGCCTGCCACCGGTTGCCTGCTCTTCCTCGTTCTTCTCTCCGTCACTTCTTTTCTCCTTCTCTCCTTTCTCTCGTTTTATCGCAGGCCCAGGATGACTTGGTGCTGTTAGCAGCTATTCCCCTTGCTCTGCTTGACTCTGCTCTCTGCTGGTGGATATCCTGTTTCTGGCCTGTTGGGGAGGGGGTGGGGGGCTCTCTGGGTCCTGGCGCTGCCTCTTCCTTACTCTCTACCCCATCTCCCCTCTCCCCAAACGGTCGGTCAACCTGTTGATTTTGCAAAGGGCAGCCCTGGCTGGGCGATGGGTGATGGGCTCTGCTCGTCTTGAGCTGGGTTTTGAAAGTGGGGAGGGGGCTTGGCTGACTTCTCTTTATGCCTTGGTGGAGCCAGACGGGTTGAGGCCGAGACGCTGGCCCTGCTGGAGTTTGGAGACCAGAAGGGGGGATGCGGGGAGAAAGGCTGCGGGATGCTCCCGAGGGGAGGGAGACGGGTCTTTTTGCGTGCACAATCAGGCCGGACAGTGGAATCGTGACTCAGGATCTCACGTGCACACGTGGCCTAAATGGTGGCCAGGGACTGTGGGGGCTGCAAATCCCATCTGGAAGGCACCAAATTGGGAGAAAGCTGCCTTACAGGTAGTCCTCGACTTAACAACTATTTGTTTAACAACCGTTCAAAGTTACAACGGGGCTGAAAAAAGGGACTTACGGTGGATCCTCACGCTTATGACTGTCACTGTGTCCTGCCCTTGGTCATGTGATTAAAAATTTGGGGGCTTGGCAGCTGGCTCACATTTACAACGGTTGTAGCATCTTGCGGTTGCCTGATTTGTGACTTTCCCAGCTAGCTTCCCACAAGCAAAGTCCAGTGGGGAAAACTGGATTGATTTAATAACCATGGTGATGCGCCTAAAGATCTTGGCAAAAAGGTGGTAAATTTGGGTACGACTCACTTAATGACTATACCGCTTAGTGACAGTTCCAGTCTCCATTGCGGTCATAAGTCGAGGACTACCTCTAAAGGGTCTGGGGGTGCAGAGTCATTACAGCGCAGGATGTCCGTGTCTGCCTTTGGGTCCGAGGCTGCCCTGACGCATCCCGTCCCGGCTTGCGTCTTAACCACCAAGCTACGAAACGGTCCTCTCGGGAGCAGAGCCCCCCAGAGTCTCCCTTCTCCTGGGGGGAGCCCCGTCTCGGCATCCCCCCTCCTTCCACCCCGCCACCACTGCTCTCCTTGACCCACGGCACATTCTCATCAGCCTGGTGCAAACCATGAAGCTGCTGAAGCTGCGAAGAAACCTGGTCAAGCTCTCTCTCTACCGCCACTTCACCAACACCCTCATCTTCGCCGTCATGGGTGAGACCGGGCCTGGGGCTGCTTGCGGGGGGCCGGTCTGGCTTCGGGTGGGGGGAGGGCACGTTGCAAGGAGCTGAGGCGGGGGTGAGGTTCGGGGAGAGTAGTGGCGCTCTGCTTCACGCCCAGCGGCCAGGTGGCCGGCCACGCCGTCCTGCGCCCCGAGAGGTCCGCGGCTCCTTCAGCTTCCGGCTGAGGGTCGGGCGGCTGGGCCGCGACCAGGGCTTGCGCTGCGCCGCGCTGCTCAGACGTGGCTTCCCGACTGCTTGGCACTGCTGCAGGCAAACGTCCTCAGCGGATGTTCGTTGCGAACCGAGCGCGTTTCCTGGGCGGATGCGATGGAAGTCAAAGCGACAGCGCGAAAAAATAAAGCGACAGAAGTAAAATCGCGGGAATGACAGGAGGGGAGCGCGAAGCGCATGGGGGGATTGACTAATCCAGTGGCCCCCTCCCTGGTGAAGCCCCCGGTCACTGGGCCCCCCTTCGCCCCTCACGGCGCACCTTTCTGGTTCCTCCGCAGCCTCCCTCATCTTCCTCGTGTGGACCACGAAGACCTTCCGCCTCGCCACGTGCCAATCTGTGAGTGGGCCGCTGGCGCTTTTATTTTTGTAACCCGGCAAACAAAACACTGAGAAGCTGATCCGCTGAGTGTTTTCCCCTTTCAGAAGGTGGGTGTTAGGGGGAAAACGCACCCCCTCCTGGGCTTCGCAGGCCGACCTGCCTCCCTCTTCCTTTTCAGGACTGGCGGGAACTCTGGATCGATGACGCTTTCTGGAGGTTCCTCTTCTCCATCATCTTGCTGGTGATCATGTTCCTCTGGAGACCCTCAACCAATAATCAAAGGTACCGTGCTTCCCAGCCAGGATTCGAACCCAGGACAGATCTCTTTCCCTTGCCTGCTGGCTTTTGCGTGTTCAAACGCACAAAGGCCGCTGCCTGCTACCTTTTCCAGGGCATTTGCTGATCAACTGTGGTATTCGCTTTAAGGCCACCACAGAAATGGTGTAAAAATCAGGTTGGTCATGCGACCAACCTGTTTTATTACAACAGTCGCGACTCCTGGCCACAATGGGCAGGCTCCATTATGGTCGTAACTCAAGGACGATTTGTCTTGATTTTGACCTACCTTGAGTTTCTTCTTCAACTCTCCACCACTTTCTGGCATTCCCATGACCGCCTTTGAGTCAAGGCCATCTCCATTCTCCTGTCCACAAGGAGAAAATATCAGTCGGGTTTTCACGCCAGGGAATGAGGGGTGAGCGTGGGTCTCCCACGGATGAGCCCCCACCCCAATCTGGTGCCCCCTTTCTGGCCTCTCCCCACAGATACGCCTTCATGCCGTTGGTGGATGAGGGCAGCGAGCAGGAAGATGAGCAGGTGGTCAACGAAGTCTTTGGTGAGCCTTGCCTGGGGCTCTCCTGCTCCGTGGCCCCAACTCCGTGGCCCTCTGGTTCGGGAACCCCAGACTGGGTGCTGAAGGATGGCCTTTTCTTGAGGGGTGGGCTGCGCTTGCACACACACAGGACTGCACCTCTGCACCCGTTTGCACTCTTGCTGATCCCTTTTTCTTTGCCGCAGGGATGAAGATGCGGGGCGGGAAACCAGAAGTCAACGGAATTCCGAAAGGCAGCCGGGGAGTAAGAGCCTCAAATTGTATTTCTTCTTCTTCCCCTTCTGCCTCCTCTGCTGCTCTTCTCTCCCCCCTCCTCCTCCTGTGCCCTTTGCAAGAAACCTGCATGATCCCCTGTAAACAGCCAGAAATGCGTGTTTTATCAATTAATTAAATGTATATGCCGCCGAAATCCGGAGACTGTTTTTGCTGTTTGAGCAAAGGGGTCCCTTAAATCATCTCTTTTTTCTTCCAGTTGCAGGACGAAGACTTGAAATGGGTTGAAGAAAACATTCCCTCTTCCATGGCTGATGTGTAAGTCTTTTTAGAATACATTTTCCACGCGTGTGGATCATGGGGCTTCCGCCAGTTTGATTTTAACGGTCCAGTAAGTGACACTGAATTACAAGGATGAATAGGCAGCACTCCTGGACTCCCACAAGAAGTCAACTGAGTTACTTTTGAGTAGGCATGCGTAGGATTGCACTGTTTAAGGCAGGGGTAGCACAGCTGGCTGAGGAATTCTGGGAGTTGAAGTCCTCACACCTTAAAGTTGCCAGGGTTGAACACCTCTGGTTTAAGGGACTAGTGTGTAAGTGTTTGGTCAAAAAGCTTCCAAAATATCACTTCTTCGTAGGCTTATCCTCTAAGAGGCATATAGTATATGAGGAAGAGAGTGGCAGCATAGAGATGCTCCCTGCAAGGAGCATGGTGGAGACATGCAAGGTCTGTTGCCAGAGTGACAAGGGCTAGTGCTTATTTTAAGTCTACCCTGAGCAGATAATATTCGGAAGTGGCTCAGGCAGGCAGCCCCCCAATTCACTCGCGATAAGAGTTTGGCAGGGTGGGCAAGGAGTCCAGCCTGATCAGATTTGCAAGATTCTGCTTCTATCACCCATCACCAGATATTTTAGCCTTCTGGTGGAACTGATTTCATAGTTTGGTCTACTTTTTGTGACTGTGAAAGAAAAAGAAACGAGATGGGAGGTAATCTGGATTCCCAGGGAGGAGGAGGGGCTGCGTTCCGGAGGAGCAAGAGACAGCTTAGTTTGTGTGAGAGAAAGAGGGTGAAGACAGCTCCTCCCTAATAGTTCCCAGAGTCCCTGTTTACGGTGCAAATCGTCTGCTGTAAGCGTGGCAAGATTTCTGCCCAAAGGTGCGGAACAGGAAAAGAAACTGCTTAGAGGAATTTCAGAGTCTCTTCCTTGGTGTCGGGGGACTGACGGTTAGCGCGCCGAGGCGGCTGGGCGCTTCCACCTTTCATTCAGCCCAGCTAAATGAACCCATTTCTGTGAGTTTAGAAAACGGCTGAGACATTTGGTTTTCAGCCACTTGTGCAGCGCCGTGTCGCCTTGATGTCCATTCCCCCCCTTTCTCTTCCAGCATGTTGCCTCCTCTGCTGGACTCTGATGAGGTGAGCGTTCATGTCCATTTCGGAGCCCAAATCCGTACAGGGAATCTCTCCCGAATGCTGCTACGTTGCCTAAAAGTCCTCAGCCTCTGCACAGCCTTCCCCACCCTGGCGCTCCCTGGATAAGTTGGGATTCCTTCGGCAAGTTGGGTTGGGCCTTCGAGGAGTTGCGTTACGGCGCCAGGACTGGCTTTTCTCTCGCTCCGTCTTTGTCCGCTGTAAGAAAAGGGCAGTTTGGCTGCCACCCCTTGGAGGGTTGCTGCCCAAATGCGGCTGTGTGGTCTCCAGGGGCTGCAAAAAGGGGTCGATGTCCCTTCTCTTGGGTTTGAGCAGCGTTTTTCAAATATGGCTGGCTGGGGAATTCCGGGAGTCGAAGTCCATCCTTCCCGAAGGGCATTAGAAAGACTAATGATTTCACCTTTTGTCCTTCTTTCTCTTTCTCCACCTTAGGAAATAGTGACCACAAAGTTTGAAATATCCAAGATGGAATAAAATTTGGATTGTGCCAAGTTGCTCCAGCCACACTCACTTTGTGACGCACTCACTTTGCACAAAGGAGGCACTGGAGATGCCTGTGCTACTTCTTCCTTTTTTCTTCCAACTGGTGGTTTGGGTTTTGTTTATATAGTTTTTATCCATGTGTGTGTAAAAATGTACACACACACACAAGAGTACACACACACAAATACATACATACACAACATATATATATATTTGTAAATGGTGAAAATAATTTTATTATTTTTTGCAATTCTAATCCTGGAGCTTTGGCCAGACAAGGACTCCTGACTGCCTCCTGCCAGAGAGAACAGAGGAGAGCCGAACCTCCCTCCAAGCCCAGTTTTTGAATAGGTTTTTTTTTCTGCAGTTGGGTCAACATCTGGTGCTTGTCCTGGGCAGCCTCTGGAGCAGCCCATAGTCAGATTTCCTGCGTGATGGTAAGATTGGGTTGGGTCCGAGTGCGAGTCCAGAGCTGAAGGGAGCTTCATCCGCTGCCTAGCAGTGACTCGGGCTCCTCCCAACAGACTCGGACGTGACCAGGGACTAAAGGCAGCCTCTGTCCACATCTGCCCGCACGATAGTAGGCGGGATGGCAGTTTGTGACTTTGCCTAGGGAGAGACAGAGGGACACCTGTTGTCCACTCTGGGGGTCCCCATTTGTTGCAAGGGAGAAATGGGCTGGGGGTTGCCCAGGCCTGGGTGGTCCTGCCTTTTGCAGATGTTGCAGGAGAGCCCTGGATTACATGGATCCGAAGGCGTGTTTAGGCAACGTAACATCTCCCTCCGGATTTGGCGCTCTTGCGCCCCAGAAAATGTCTTGGAAGGGAAGGAAAGCAACAGGCTTCATTGGGGTTCAGCACCAGAGCAGCTGCTAAGGTGTGGCCGCATTGCAAGTGGGTGGCTGACGGCGCTCAACCTTTCCTACGGCGTGGCCGCGTTGGCGCAGATGCATCACCGCCATCTCGAGAAGAGGACTGGCAGGCCGTCAGTTTCACCCTCCCGGCTTCTCTGGTCTGCTCCCTCTTCAGTCCCATCCAAAGCGTCTCTTAATTTCACTGCCTTTGTCCTTTGCCGCCTCTCCAAGAATTTGGGGCAACAGGAGAGAAGGGGGTGGCAGCTCCCGTTTCCTGCCGCCTCCCAATTTCTGAATTCATCTGCACGTCAGCGCTCCTCCGGGGAAGCATTCCCGATGGAGGGCACCTCCTCACGTGAGAGCCATCAGAGTAACTGGGGGTGGGGGTAGGCTGGCAAAGGAGAGGGGGTCCTCAAGGGACTATTAATTTATTCTGAAATTGTGAATACGTCTTCAGAGAGGCAAAGCCATGAGTGTTTAATGCAGTAATATTTTTTGAAATAAACCACTGTTCCACTAACCCACCTGCGCGTTCTGTGTTTCCTGGTGAAAAAGTTCCGTTTGTCGCAGCTGAAGGGATGGAAAACATCCATCCGAGGCCCAGAGTTGTGCTTCGGTTAGAATTTAGCCCCCCGACTTGTAACTGGGACACTAAGAGAAGTGACCGTTTCCAGACTGGGCTGCTTTCAGAACGAGTTCCATTTAAACAAGAGGAAAAATACGTATTACAGGTGGTCCTCAACTTATAACCGTTGGTGTAGTGACCATCTGTGATAATACAAGGGCATTCAGAAAACTTGACTTGTAACCGGTTCCTCATATTTATGATGGTTGCAGCATCCAGTCACACCAGAGTTCGGGGGCTTGGTAACCGGCGTACATTTGACGGTTGCGGCATCCCAGGGTCACTCGATCGCAACTGACCTTCCCAGCCAACTTCTGACAAACAGACTGAATGGTGGAATCTGCATTTGCTTAATGACCACATGAGCGACTTAACAACCTTCCTTAGAAACAAATTGTGGTCGTAACTGGAGGATTAGCTGTATCATGTTATTTTCAGGTTCATTCTCAACCATAAATGGTTTTTGGTTTCAGTCCACTTCTCCTTTTATTCCTAACCACAAGTTCACTTCATCACATTCCCGTACCAGTTTTTAGAAGCGCAAAATGCACACGTGTTGCTCTCCGACGTAGGGCCTTTCTGACGACCCGTGTGACTCGGGTTTGTATTCTGTCTGGGGGGGGTTCATATAGCAGCCAAAGCCGCACTGCAAGGATTTGGAACAATGCAAACGAGTGTTTTGTTTTTGCGTACCGGCTGTACACACATGCACAGAGGATTTTGCATTTTCGGTAAACATCTAGGAAATTTCTCCGTTTGCAAAGTAGGAATTTTACGATCGGGCTGCTTTTAAGAACATCAGAGAGAGAGCAAGAGAGAGAGACGGCCTGCGGTCCCTTAAGCTTGCAGGGGTTCGAATGCAACGGGAAGAGATGCACGTGCGGGAACAAAATCCTCCGCTGAAGCGTTGCCTGCAAGGGGGATGCGCTAAGCGCCGAGCCATGCCTTGGGCCAACCTGGGCAACTCTAAGATGGGGGAACTTCACCTCCCAGGATTCATGCTGGCTGGGGATCCCGGCAGCTGAAGTCCACCCAACTTAAAAGTTGCCACGGTTGAGAAACGTGGCCCCGACAGCCTCACGTTCAGGTGGAGCTTTCGGGCAGACGGGGTCTGCAGTGAGGATCGCGTGGTGCCGTCTCCCGGATCAGTCCTTTACCTGCCACCAGCAGCCGGGCCGCCTCTTCCTCCTCTTTAGAAGAAAATGGCTGATGCCAAAGGTACAAAACAGGCAGCCCTTGTGCAAAAGTACCCATCTTCCAAAGCTGGAAGTTACCCACGATTCTGTACCACCCGGGTCAAGATGGGTCCCTGAGGAAAGTGCCAGATCAGGCCTCGCTGGAGTTTCACCACCAGCTCCTTTCTCCCAATGTCGGTAGATGGGACGAAGCGAATCACGGCCACAGGATGACATCCTGGCTCTTTTCTGACGACGATCTCTGCTTCAGAAAAGTCAGCCCAGCCTTTGCAAGGGGGCCCACCAGATTAAATCCAAACTACCTTCACGTGGTTGTAGGAACCTCCTGGCTCTGCAGCCCACCTCTGGGCAGATGCAGTCACCGCCCTTCCAGGAAGAGAGGGTCCTTGGAGTTGAGGAAAAGCTGGTGCACTCCTGTGGGCGCATCTTTCTTTTCTGCAGGAGCCCTGAGCTTGCTTTATACCGTGTCCCCATTCTGCAACCCCCTTCTAGGTGGGGGGTGGGCCCTTGTAGGTTAGCATGAACTGGAAGGATTTGGCAAAGGCATTTGCCTGGAGGCAGGAGTGCCGAGCGGGGGGGAGAAAAGAGGACCTGGCCAGCAACCAGGCCAGCACAGCAAAAGTGGCGGTCAAGAGCAGGCAGAGGATGGACGTTCTGCGGAGCTTCTGAGGCTGGACAGAAATCACTGAGGGAAGCTGTGGATCACATCTGGAAAGGGAAGAGGAGGATCTGGCTCGAGGCTTAGATTCCAGACGGGCCGCTAAGTAGTCAGCCCACATCAGCTGCATGCACATCTCTGGGCTCCTCACCAAAATGTATAAACGTGCGTCCCATTAGCTTAGCTGCTCCAAGAAAGGAAAGCTACGCTTAAGAAGTTAACAAGAAATTAATGTTTATGACTGTATTTGTATTCTGCCATTATTACTTTCATAAACAACTCAAGGCGGCGAATTCTGCCTTCGATGGGTCCAGGACAAAATAATACATTCCAAAACTTCTGGAGCGCCACTTGAACACTGGCACTGACAAAATCCCCACTGGTCAACTGCAAAAGGCAGCTTTACTTGGAACAGCTTCCGTCCTGCCACAGTTACCTTTAATATTATTAACTAACAGCATCTGCCTTTCCCAGGTCCTTGGGAAGGACTCAATAGCTGGACAAATGCCAAATCCCCTGTAAAGCGGGTGCAACATCTGGCAGACTGTGCAACCAACCATTCTGATTGATCGAGGTAATGCTCTACTTACAAAGGCAGTCAGGACCAGAATGTACATCGCTAAGCAATGCAGTCACAAAACATAAGCCAGTTGTCAAGAGCCTGGATCGTGATCATGTGACGGCAGGGGTGCCAAGATGACCAGAACTCCGAGGACCAGTTGTAGCCACCATTCACTCAGCACCATTGTAACTTCAAATGATCATTGAACTCATGGTCGTAAGTTGAGAATTTCCTCTAAGCCACCTGTCTCCAAGGTTGTCCAATACAGGGAGAACCCTCCTGATCCGAGATGGAAACTCACTCGCCATATATTCAGTTCACACTCAGTCCCAACATCTTTGGCAGCCAGAATGCAGGGACACATTGGTTGCATTCATACAAACCACACAGCCTAGTTCCTAAACTAACCCTTTTTTTCGGTTTACACGGCACAGTGGCTGAAACAGGCCATGTTCAAAGAAACCCTAAATTATTCTTAAAAGGTTCTAAAAGCCACTTACTCTTTCTCAATAGTAACTCTACATTCTGCTGACTGTGAATTTAGCAGTGTCTTCTTGGAGAACTAGAAAGAGATGCACAAGAGAGGAACAAAATAAGTTTTTTAAACAAAAATCAGAGTTTTTAAAAGCATTAGCTTTTATAATTTCCTTCCAAGACACTGAGGATTTTTTTTGTTGCAGCATAGCAAACACAGAGCCAGTTCCTAGGCAAGAGGTGGCAGACCTGGATGGACTGCAGAATTTTTGTGAGCCCACCTCCTCAGTGGGAGCTGGTTGTGAATGAGAAGGCACTTTCCACATCATCAGGAGATACTCGCCAATGGCCTCTGTGACCTTCCAGCCAGATCCCACCCACGCTCACTTTTGCTTCATTTTTCAGCTATTGCTGATATGGACTCTGCCAGCTTTAGGCAATAAACGTGGGATGTCCTTACCCATTGCTCCTTCTCCAGCAGAGACTGGCTGGTGATGAGGTTCCGTTTCTCTTTTTTCTTGCAACAACGCTGGGGCTTCTTCTTCCTGGTCTGAATTTGCAGCTCCCTGGCTGGAGGAAGCACCTCCACGTGGGTTACGAAGTCCTGAAAATGGAGAAAAAGATGCAGCGTGGCAGAGGTGGGTCACTGGAGGACCAGAAGTTCCCCTCAACCCTCACCTTTCCTTTGCACCTGGCAGAACAAGGCAAGGCTCACTGGGAGTGAGGGAAGGAGGAACAAGACCTACCGTGAAACCCTGTAAAAAGTCAGACTGCTCTTGTGGACAGAAGCAAACCACCCCAAATGTTTCTGATGTATAAGGGGGGGATATCAGGTGCCATTTCTGTCTCCACTGCTCCTGTTCTCCCCGGTGGGTAGCCCATTGGACCCCCCCAGTGTGTCCCAAGGGAAATGCAATCCTGGTTAGAAAGTGCGTCTCCTCCACTTCCCAATCATGCCCTGGTAGTGCTGGTAAGGTCTCTCCAAGCTTTAACGCTGAGCTTTTCCAGGCTGGGACGGTCTGCACGCAAAACCTCCCAGCTGTCATGCCAGTAGACCCCAGAGCAACCTTCCTGAGTATTTGACTTGCTAGTTGAGTTTGCGTTATGATAGATGGATTTAGTTAGCCACATACTGATGCTTGCATTTTTATACATACTTATTCCTCTATATAGATTTTTAAAATAGGTATACACACACACACACACGTACATATACAGTCTTTTTAACTCTGTGTATTTTATACATTTTTAGCTTTTAAAATTAATAACTCGTTGCATTTTATCCTTTCTATGCTGGTCTATGAACATAAAGAATATTTTATCTATCTGATTTGACGTCATTAGTCTGCTCCCAGACTGAGAAGATGAATTCCCCTGCTTCATACCAGAAAAGGAGAGCCAGTTTGGACCAGTGACTAAGGCGACAGGCTAGAAACCGGGGGGGTCATGAGTTCCAGTGCTGACTTAGCCACGAAAGCCAGCTGGCTGGCCTTGGGCCGGTCGCTCTTTCTCAGCCCAACTCATTTCACAGGTCCGCTGTCGTGCGCGAAAGGGGGAGGAAGGTGGTTGCACCTGCCTTCGCCGCCTTGAGATGTTCGTAAAAACGATGAGGGCGGGATGCAAACACATGCACACAGCCCCCTTCCGCCACGCTCCAAGTTCGCCTCTGCTTCAGCGGCAGGCAAGCGTACCTCTTTTGCCTCTGGCATCGGGTGCCGGCAGTTCTGGTCCAGCCAGGTCTCAATCCGTTTGGCGTCAAATCCCGCGGCTTCGACATGTTGGCGGCAGCCCCCTGTCCTTGGTGGCTGACCGGCTCTTGGCTCCTGGGGCGCGAAATGCCCTACCCAAGGGGGACAACACAGCTGAAACGGGGCCCCAAAACAAAGCTCTCGACCTGCAAGCCCACCAACTCTCCGGAAGATACACCTTGAAGAACTTAAGCAGCTTCCTTTTCCAGATACAACAGGACCACACCGCTGGCTCAGCAGCATGGACACTGTGGTCCCAGCAAAACTTGAGGGTGTCCACTTGGCTAAAGCTGCTCTGAATCAGCAGCTTTCCAAGGCACGTTGGCAAATATTTTGGGGTAGGGGATCTCCAAATGGAGGAAACAATCCAGGGAGTCCTCATTTAGCGACAGCCTTATCTAGCGACCGCCTGCAGCGATCACGGTGATGAAAAAATAACTTTGCAACCGATCCTTGCCTTTACGACCTTCACAGGTCTATAAAGCAAAGGAAAGCTGAAATCAGATCCTAAGCAACGTTGTGGTTTCATTTAGCAACCACTTTGCTTAATGACCCAACTGTGGTCACTAAACAAGGACTACCTGAACATCAGTTGTGGAGCAGGCCAACAGCCATCGCCACATCATGCAGACATTTCACAGGCACACCAAGTGGGGGGCTGAGCTTATCATAGGGCTGGTTCTTGAAAGGGAAATGGCAGAGATTGACGGGAAAGTTCACCCATTTACCCGAAATATCGGTTTTCATCCGGTCAGCCCCCGGGCAGCCGCACGGCCCCCACTCCCCTTGGAAACCGCTCTGCACCTGCACGATGGCCAGAGAATCGGGAACATGCGAAGCACATGGTTAGAAAGAGGTTCTCCTCCCCGCCACAGCCGTCCCCGAGCTTTGCAATGTACAACCTCCGTCAACTGCACACCCGGCCCAAAGCAAGGAGCCATGAATCACAGCAGTGGGAGGAATCCTCCCCCATCAGCGGCAGTCTACCTGATCCTCCCCCACCAGCACATCCAGGCCAACCTACAGCACTTCCTCCAGGGTTTCTTTCGAAGCCGAAAAGCAGCAGCGGACGGATCATTGCTCCAGCTGCCTGGGACTTAAGCCCCCACCCCCCTCTCAAGTGCCTTCTTCTCCTCCAATACCTACAGAGGGTTCTTCGGCTCTGCCGCAGCTCCGTCGCAAAGAGCGGCACCTCCGGTGAAGACTCTCTACCTGGCCGAAGCCTGCAAGACACAAGCGAACCCAAGTCTTTTTCCAAGTTACGAGGGGGTCCTCCAGGAATCTCCAAAATTACGAGACTGAAATTTGTGTGTGATAGAAAGGAGAACGTATCAAATGATCTGTATTTGAACGGTCGCTAAACAACGGTTGTAAGTCGAGGATGACCTCTATCAGGACCTCCAACGGTGTACACGGCTTCTCACGGGCCCCACCTACCCACGGCGGCACTGCAGTACGATGAATCTTCATCATGCGATGTGGAGCCCCCCACGTCCACAGAAGGGTCCCATTCCAGGTCGGAAGTCAAGGAGCCGCCCGTGGGAGTTGGCCGCCTGCAGCACCAGGCTGGTCTCGGGGTGGAGCAGCACAGGAGAGCCTCAGGCACCAGGGCAGCGGGCGCAGGGGGCACCCGTCCTTCCGTGAAGCAGTCAGACTCCAAGTCGGTGTCGGGGTCCGATTCCCACTCGTCTTCGAAGACCTGGAGGCAGGGAACGGGCAGGCCAGCCTCGTCTGCGTGGCACAGAGCGACCCGGGCGTGTGGGAACCCTCCCCGGATAAAACCCTGTGGAAGCGGCTCTCCACAGTGCAGCTGGGCTGGAGTGACCGTGGCTTTCTTTTTGCTTTGGGCAAAGAGACGGGAGGAGGGCAGGGCAGGGCAGGGCAGGCAGGACGGGGGGCGTTCTCCTGCACCTGGGGGTCTCGGCTTTGTTTGGGGCTGCCTTGGATTCGAAACAAAACAAGGAGAGCGAGCGAGCGAGCCGCCAACACAGAATGGAAGCGCTCCTTAAAAAGGCTCCCCGAGCTGGGCAGCAAATCGGATCACCCAATACCGTCTTCACGTTCTGTTAATGTCCAGGGATTCTGCAGATCAGCCAGGGAATCTGCTCAGATCCCGGTTCTGCTTCTTGAGATTCACCCTCACAGAATCCTGTGGGCTAGAAACTTATTCCCTATGAGCAGACACGCACATCCAGAGACACTTCGGCGGCTGAACCCACAACGTCCTGGAATGGCTCCTGCGCCTCTGCAACGTGTCCGAAACCCGCCCGTCCCTGCCAGGTGGTGCCAGGGCTGATGTGCCCCTGAGCCAAGGCCGTGCTTGACGTACCAGCCTCAAGCTGACCAGCCGCTGCTGAAACTGGAGAACCCTGGAGAAGACGGCCTGGTGGAACCCAACCAGCTCCTTCAGCTCTTCCTCCAAGAGCTCAGCATCCTCCGGTTGGCTCTTCTGCATCAAACGCTCGGCACGCACCAGCAGACGATCGACGTGTTCCGCGTTGGTCTGGACGTCTTGCTGAAAGGCCTGGACGTCGAGGAGGGAGGCCAAGCAGAGAGGCGGGACCCCGGTCAGATCTGCGCATGGACGCCTCTTCCTCATCCATTGCCCCGCTGGGCCCGAGCATCAAGTCCCACACTGGGTGTGAGACTCAGCCAAGTGGGAGAGCCCACTTTCCCCCCTTGGTTCCATGCCAAGCTCATGGTCCTTGCGATCTGTGAGTGCAGGGGTGCAACTTCCTTTTGTCTAAATCAGCGTTTCTCAATCTGGGCCACTTTCAGATGCGGGACTTCAACCCCAGTTCTCCGGCTGGCTGGGGAATTCTGGGAGTTGAAGTCCACGCATCTTGAAATTGCTGAAACAGAGAAACGTCGGTCTAAACTCTACAGAATCTTTCTCTGTCAAATGTGATGAATAAAGAAATACATGAAACATCTTGCCACTTTTGAACCGCTGATGGTTACTGGCCATGGCTGGAGAAAAAGAACTGAGAAATATCTCAGGTTTTGTCGCCCACCCACTCCCCAGTTTTGACCGCTGCAGGATGTCAAATCCCAGGCTCGGATACGAGGCCCTTGAAAAATGGGATGAATTTTTAGGAGAAATCGTGCGGGAACCAGCAAGGCGGCAGCGAAGCGCCTGCTGACCACCTTGTCTTACCTGCAGCTGCAGCCTTTTCTCATGCAACGTCCCGCTGGAGTACTCAACGTCAGTGGCCCACAGGTCCAGGTCCATCAGCCACACCAGGATGGCCTCCTTCTCCTGCGCAAACTCCTCCCACTGACTGGCAAAATGCTGAGAGAGAATCCAAAGCAGATGAGAACGCGCGGCTCTTCGATCTGCGAGCCACGAGAGGCTTCGCAGAAGCGAACCTTGCCGCTCACGGCTGAACGGTGGGGTCCTTGGGGCCCTCTCAGCCTGGCGGTTTTCTTGTAGACGCTTCACGGCCCATCATCGGCGCTCGGCAACCGAGCTCAGAGAGCCCCAAGGACAGCACAGAGACTTTTGTGGGCTCCTGCGGCTGTCCAAGGTAAGGTCAAAGTAAAGGCTTCCCCTTTCGGTCGTGTCCAACTCCATTTCCTAGCCAGTGTGGCCCGAAGACGCTTGCGTGGTCATGTGGCTGGCACGACTGTACGCTGAGGCATGCAGAGCGCTGTTACCTTCCCACCAATGTAGGTGGTACCTATTGATCTACTTGCATTTTTACAGGCTTTCGAACTGCTGGGTTGGCAGAGCTGGGGCAAATACTCGGAGCTCACCCCATTACACGGCAGCGCTCAGGTCTTGACATCGAGCTGCCCAGCATCGTAACTGCTCGCGCCGCCGTGCGCCCTCCTATGGCTGTCCAAACACGATCCCAAATCCATAGCTAGGTGGGGCCAACCCGTGGCACTGAAGAGAAGCTCCGTCCCTTCCAGGTCAAGGGCCAGCCAACTTACTTGCAGTCTCCTGGAAACAAGAGTGGCTCGACTTTGCAGTTCCTCCCAGCGCCTGTTGATTTCCTGCATGGAGGACCGCAGGTGTGGACTGATGCTGCCCATGCATACCAGCTGGTGGTACTGCCTATTCAAGGACTCCAAAGGCCACACCTTGTTAGAGACCTCCTTTTGCAGTGTCTAGGGAGAAAAAAAACAGTGGATCCTCAGGAGGCTTCAGATCCGAGAGATGAGAGAGCTCAGCCCAAAAAGGCTTGACTTCCAGGAGCTCGGGACCACCTGGGAATTCCTAGTTCACATCGCTTCCGCATCGCTCATCCACCAGCCGTCTCAGTCTGGCACAGGTGTGACTTTGAGGCACGACCCACCTTTCATAGGACACTTAGAATCTGGGTCTGGCGTGTTTTCCACCAGTCTCTCTACTGTCTGCGGCATTGAAAAGTCATTTTTCAGCACACACTTGAGCTCCAAACTGCCCTGAAGTCCCCAGGGAGTCCATATGCTGGGAGGGGGACCTCTAAGTTTCTCCTGCAGGTTCTTCAGAGGTCAACCAACCCATCCTGACCTCATTGCAAGAACAAGGAGAAACCCAAGGATTTTGATTTGTTCACCGCCCTTTCCTACTGGAGCCCAAGGATGATGCTCCTGAACTGCCTTGAACCCGTGTTCCTTTCCTGCAGCAATTAAGTTCTGCGCTGACCAGGAGTCGAAAGGACCTGGATGGTCACCCACTTGCCCTTCTGCCTCAGCGTCACACCAAGACAGACGTGCTCAGAGGACAAAGCTGCTCCTGTCTCTTCCTGGCTTGCCCAGAAAGGTGCGCGGCAAGCTCTCAATGCCGCATCTGTGCGCTCTGTCACTTCGGCCCATCCCTGTTTGCGGCAGTCGAAGAGCGGCGCTTCTCTCGTTTCTCTCTGCAGATCTCGGGAGTTATCGAACTCTCCCTTACTAAGGAGGGGAGCAAGGAAGTCTCCGACTGTTTTATTCATCTCTTTGTTCAGCCGCCCCCCTCGAATGAAAGACTCTGGGCGGCTAAACAATATTAAGTTTTAAAAAATATTTTAAAATATTTAAGTTTAAAAACATTTGTACCTATTTAAGTTTAAAAATATTTGTAAAATATCTTTAATTTGATAAATAAGTTTCGCAAATATATTTTTGAAATATAAAAACAGAAAGACTGAAAAAAATGACACAGATAAAATAGCAATCAGGGTTTTTATCATCTTGGCAACAAATCCAGAAGCAGCAGCCTCCTCCTTACCAGAAACTTTTGCAACTCTTTTTTGGAGTCGGCATAGGAAACCTGTGAGGATCTGGGGGAGGCAGCCACCCTCTCAGCAGCCCAGAGCCAGTCCTGGAAGGGCAAGATGCCATCCTCAAGAGTCTTCTGTAGGTACCACACCTCCTCCTCCCTGGGAGATGAGCAGGATTTGGGTCAGACAGGGCATGAAAGACTGAGATGGGCAACCCCACCATCCAGTCCCAACACCAATTCTTCTGTGCTGAATCTTTCCTGTCCTGGCCATTTTCTTTATTCCACCCTCCATCTCAGAGAATGGGGAGACTGGAGAGGAAGGGATCAGAAGGGAGTAAGCAGGCACACAATGGGGAATTGTTGGCTGTTTGTCTAGCACACTCACAGCTCCCAGTCCTGAGCATGCTAGACAAACAGCCAGTGCCAGTGCATTTCTTTTGATGCATATTCCCCATTGCGTGCCTCTTACTCTCTTGTAATCCCTTTCTCTCCACTGAATGTGGATACAAACCTTAATTCCCTTCTTGCTAATGATCCCAGCATCCAAATGAACATTTCCAAGGGTGGAAGACTGAAGAAAAGTAAAGTACCATTGCAGTCATGTGATTTTCTATTTAGTGACTGCTTAACTACCAAATTGCTGACCCAATTGTGGTCGCTAAATGAGGACTCTTCTCCTCCTAAGCAACCCATTCCCCTCACCTGATCTGTTTCTCCAGGGACACCGGGGAAAGGTTGCAAACAGCACTTGCTGGCATCATCGGTTCTCCAGACCATCTGCAGCATCTCCAATTGTCCAGGGAGAGGTCCAAATTCACAGCTGCTCCCTGCATCCCAGTGGCTGGCCCCAGCCTCAGGTAGAGGATGCCCCAAAATTCCCCTTGGCGTGACCAAGACCCAGTTTTCTGCTTCTGGCTTGAAGGAAGCCAGAATCCCGTTGCCAGCTGTGTCTGGAAAACCCTGTTCAGACTTCTGGAAAACAGAGCAAATAAGAGGCGAAAGCTGATGAGCAGCTGTTGCTGAGAAAGACAAACACAAGGAAGGTGAGCAAGGAAGCCCGTCTCAAGAGCAAAGCAGGCTTTTCCGGCAGACCTGGACAATGGATTGACTTTTGGCCAACACAGGAAGCCCAAGAAAAGGCATTCTCCCCGAGAAATGAAGCACGCACCAACTTCGCAAGGGTTTCAGCACAGACTAAAGCCAACTTTAGTCTGTTTGCTTTACAGTTCGAGACCCCACAACAGTAGGGTCAAATTGCGATCGTTTTGTGTTTATTGTACTTGACTGAAGAAAATCTAGATCTATTTTTAATCCTCCGCACACTTGAAGATGCATGGTGTGGAATAAACAGGTAACAGCAGTCCCGTCACTGGGATGTGCACAGGATACTACTGTGCATTTATCGAACAAAACACATCGAGCACGTGCGGAGTGTATTTATGTAACCGCAATTCATCTGGCTCCAGGGGAGACAGCCACATCCAAGAAAAAAGGTGCGTTGCAACATTTTTTATTTTTGACTTCTTCTCTTTGTAATTGATATTCAGGGTTTGTCCCTTTCCTACACTTTTCTTTGTGTATGAAAACACATCCCTACTTTTTTGCAAAGCCTTGTTTTTTTCCCCGAGATTCCATTCCTTTCCATTGCTGCTGTTGTCAAAATAATAATAAGCACCTGCCATATAACACTCCAGGCTTAACAATTGTTGATTAGAAAAACAAAAAAACCTGGATAATGGACGTTGAAGTTCTCCAGTTCTGCTGGAGTGCAGCAGAATAGAAGTGAAAGAACTGGAGAAAATCACAAAATATAAAGACCTGCAAACAGAAATATGACGACTGTGGCAAAAGAAAGGTGCCAGTAGTAATAGGTGCCAATTAATCCCAAAACATCTGGAGCACCACTTGGACGCCGCCGGCGTGGACAAAATCACATCAGTCCCTCGCAAAAGGCAGCTTGACGTGGGGCAGCTTCCATCCTGCCGCAATACCTTTAACGTTTTTAAACAGCAACAGCTGCCTATCCCAGGTCCTTGGGAAGGACTCCGTAGGTGGACAAAACGCCAAATCCAGTCTGAACATCTGGCTGATGGCGCAATGAAGAGTAAATAACAGATAACTGCAGAGGAAAATCCTGAGTAATAGACTGAATGTTCTTGAAGAGAAAAACGTATGTATCACACCATGGGAAAATGGAAATTTGATCCTTTGGCAACTGAGATGCACTTTTGACGTGCTGGCTGGGGAACTCTGGGAGCTGAAGTCCACCCATCCTAAAGTGGCCAAGGTTGAGAAAGCCTGTGCTGGAAGCTTGGGCATTGGGCCGTGGGCCCCCCGCTGCCCGGTTACTGCCCTTTCGCTTCGCTTCGATGCCTTTTGAGGAAACTGCCTGCAATTTCGAACAGCTGAGCCAGGAAGAGGCTTTCTCCTGTTCGGATAAATTCAAGTATTGATTTTTTTTTAACCCGAACCGTTTTGGAGCTGGGCTCTAGCCCATCGGTCAGAGAGTGATTTTCAAAACTGCCTCTTGCAAAGTCATCCAGTTACGGAGTTAGGAGGGTCCATCAAGGGCGTCCGGCTCTCCCCTATTTGCGCAGGGAAGTCAGTTGAAGCCTCCGTGACCAACGGCTGTCCAGGCTTGGCTAGAATTTACTCAGGGAAATGAAAGGGAAAAGGAAGGGGGGCACCCTCCATTTATCCAACTCCTTTTATAATTAGGAAGTTCTCCCTCAATTGGAATCTGCCTTTCTGCGATGTCACTCTTTTCTTCCGCGTTGGATAACCCCTGAACGTGCACAGAGCGCACCCTGCCTACCACTGAGCAACCCGCCCATCTTCCGCCGTGGCATTTTTTCAAGTCGCTAAACGAACAGGACTGGCACCGAAGAGCAGCATGCGCTCGTCCTGGCTAAAAGTCTCCCATTCGTCCTGTATTGTCTTTTTATTCCTGCACCCTGGAACCGAACCGCCTTCAAACCAAGGCATGCGCTTTCTCTCTCTCTGACGTTTAGAAACTGCCCCCCTCTTGCACAGAGCACCTCTGGGAGGGGAAAATGACGCCCCTTCCACCGGTCTCTTCTCGACCAAGAACCGCTCTTCCTCTCCATCGTCTGCCGCGCCAACGGCAGCCCCACCTTACGCGGATCGCGACGCCCAGGCTGCGTTCGTACAGCACGGAGGATCAGCCCTGCGGCTCCCACAAGCCCGCTTCACGGACCAAAAACCCGCGGAGGAGGAAAGGGGCGGCACAGGCAGCCTGCCACTACCTGGACGGACTGGCTCCCCCGAGGCTCAGCTGACCCCCGTGTCAGATCTCCCCCGAGCCGAGGGAAGCCCTGCCTCTACCTGCCGTCCAGAAGCTGTCTGGGATCCTCGTCGGAGCGTCTGCATTTCTCTCACCTGTCAATCATTAATCAGGTGGCAAACAAGGGCCAGGGCAGAGCGCGCCAACCGCTTCCTCCTTGGGCAACGTGACGGAGAACAGGTGCGCAATGCCGGGGGGCCACCTGAAAGGGCCCGCCTGCTCCGGGTTCCACCTTTCCTCCTCTCGAGGCCGAGCGCTGCTCTCCACCATGCCTGCGCCAGGAAGAAGCAGAGAGGAGGGAGGTTGGCAGGTAACCTGATTCTCTTGGGGCAGAAGGACCTGGCCCAGCCCACTTCCAGCTCTGGGTGGCAGCTGCTGCTCTCGCCGGGCGTCATGCCAAAGGCGCACATGCCACCTGCCGCTTTCAAGCCAGGGCCCTCATCTTAGCTCCCCACAGGGCTGGGCAGGTGAGCGCCCCACCCGTGAAAGGGGCACTCGGCATCCAAAGAATCCAGCTGTTGACTTGGCCACCTCTTCATCGCTTCTCAAACAGCAGCTGGTCGGCCTTGCTCGCTTTGGGCTTGCACATCAGAGTTCGCAACTTAGCAGCCAGGGTGAACCTGTTGCTCCAAAACAGGCTGGCCTTCTCTGACCAGCTATGTTCTCTGCAAAACGCGATGAGTTGCTGGACGTGGTAATCCGTGATATCTGGAGGGCAGCAGGTTGGGGAAGGGGGCTCAGCGGATACTTCCAAACCACCACCATTAACCTCAAGGGGTGTCTTTTCTCCAAAATCCGAGCTGGAGAAACGCTCCTTGTCGTTTAGCAGAACTAGGAAACGAGGGCCTTTCTTCCTTTCCTTCCTGGGCTCTAGTTTTCAAGTGCCAAACCCCTTCCGGTTTGAACGTCTTTTTTCCCCTTCCATTCTTCTGTTTTCCTTCCGTTCAAGCGTGTCTGATGCTCGGAAACTGCCTGGACCAGTTGGCAAAGTTTTTCAGAAGAGGACTGCCACTGCCTCCTTCCTGGGGCCGAGAGAGAGGGACTGGCCCAAGGCCACCCAGCTGGCTTTGGGCTCAAGGCGGGACGAGAACTCGGGGTCTCCTGGTCTCCAGCTGATGCCTTCACCATCGCATCGCACGGGCTGCAAATAGGAAAGTGCCTGCCTGCAGGAGCTAATCAGCAGGCTCTTTTAAAACGTGCACACATATTTAGGGCATATTCTAGGGCGACGTTTCTCAGCCTGAGCCACTGTAAGAGGGGTGGTCTGGCTGGACCATTCTGGGAGTTGAAGTCCACCCCTCTTACAGTGGCTCAGGTTGAGAAATGCTGATCTGGGGCACAGCTGAACTGCAGGAACAACACTCCCCACGACATGAAGCGAGACCTATGCTTTATTTTTTCCCACCGGGAAGTCGCCACAAGGAGCACGGTTTAAGAAAGTACGCCAGAAACGTGACAACCTGGAACAGCAAAACACAGGAAAGTTTAACTCAGCCTCATCTCAGCTCGCCCCGCAGGATCCACCAACCTTTGCCCCAAGCAACGGCCAAAGCTGGGCTCCAGAGTCCAAACAAGCAGGCTAAATCATCACAGTTGCACAAGACCAAACAAGGAAGCTGATGATGGACGAAATGGCTTCCTTTTGCTGCATAAGCCCAAACAGAAATGTGACTTCCAGATGGGCAGCCACGTCAGGCAGGTGCAGCACGCCGATAAAGATTTTTCAACATCTGGGAAACGCTACTCTAGACTTCGAGGTTCACAAAGGATGGTGGCAGTGGGGTCACGAGATCATCATTTGTGACCGGCTTTCAACACGCAGTCAGCAGGGGAAGCCAGATTTGCTGAACAGCTGTGTGATTCATTTAACAACTGCAGCGATGCGCTTAACCACAGCGGCAGCAACAGTCATAAAATTGGGTATGGTTTATCAACCTCCTTGCTTAGCAACAGTAATCCTGGTCTCGAGCAGTCATAAGTCGAGGACTACCTGTAGTTTGCCTGCCATCCAGCAGGCTATTTATTTGTGATTACCAAACAAAATCTTCCCCCACGATTCATTTCAATTTGTATTTGATATTGGGAATGGCCTGCAGAAGGTTGCATTTGTAGTACCAAGGGCATCACAAGTCCCACAATGCTTGTGAGATTACGATCTTCCTTTCTTCAATTTATAGACTAGTGTCTTCCCCGAAGATTGCTAGCCTTTCAAAAAATGAAAGTGTCCTAACCAAAAAACCTGGGAGAAAGAATGACCTTCTGTGATTTACTGAACCACAGTTCCCATTATCCTTCTCTGCTGGTCAAGTGGAAGCATCACGCAATATAGCCGAGATGCGCAGCGTAGAAATTGGATGAGAAAATAAACTGCACATCACATGTCAGCAGAGAGGTTCACAACCAGTCTTTAGTTAGCTTGAGAATCTCCCTCCCCCTCTTAAAAAGACAACTTAAGCCACCCGCTGGCCCTTCTGACTTAAAGGTAAGTTTGCGGCACCCTCCATCCCGGGAAATGTTTGAACACCAGCCGGAAGGCAAAGCTTTGAAACGGTTTAATCCTCTACTTAATTAGGAAAAGCAGAATGAACGATATACAATCATTGGAGTTTACCGTCACGTGAACTCAGGATCACCAGCGTTGCGTGTCTTCTGGGTGAAACTGTGCATGGAACAGGGTGCAGTTTTAAAAAGGATGTTGAAACATTTGTGCCAAAAGCACTTCTTCTCCTGGCATATATACTGTACTTTCTTTTTCACATAACTGTATTTGCAGAGTTTAACACACCCTAGGGAAAAAAGTGCCATGCACAATTTCATCCAGAAGACACACAACGCTGGGGTGCTGAGTGGGGGCCCACAGCTCTTCCCTCCCAGCGCCTCCAGGGGTCCCTCCACTCCAAAAGGGGCAACAAGGTGGACTTCTGACTTTCGAACCATGGCTGATCCTGGTTCTCAGCCTCGAGGGTTGAGATATCCCTACCAGGGCATGCCGTGAGTCACAGCAGATGATGTACACTGAATGTCCACAGGGAATGATAAAAAAGAAGTTGAGAAGGCAGCGTGGCGGTGCAGTCAAAACTGTTTTTGTGTGTCCCGTGGAGCCATCTTGAATGTTTTGCCTGCATGCTCAGACAGATGTACGAGAGATCCCTCTCCACAGGTTTACTATTGTTGCTTCTCCCATCCTGCCACCTTCTTAGCCCCCTAAACCAGTGTTTCTCAAGCTTGGCCACTTTCAGACGTGTGGACTTCAAGTCCCAGAATTCCCCAGCCAGCATAGGGGACTAGGGAATCCTGGGAGTTGAGTTGAAGTCCACACGTCTGAAAGCGGCCAAGCTTGAGAAACACTGCCCTATTCTCCCAGTAGAAAAGGTGACCAAGCTGGCTTGACCCCTCCCAAGAACATCTGGAGGCTCATCCCGCACACAGAGACACATCCCTGGCACACCAGCAGCCTCCCCAAGGTTCGGCTCCTCCCCCTTCCCACACCATACTCTCGGGGGGCTCCACTTACGGAGAAGTCTTCAACCACAAGCACCCCCCTCCATGCTAAATGTTGGTCACTTCCTCCGGCCCAGCACAATAGACGTTTTCAGCACTTTGGGGACGTGGCGGATGGTGAGAGAAACCCGTGTCTCACGAGGCAAGGTGTCCCCGCACTCGCAGCCGCACAGGCCGGCGTTGGCCACTTTCTGTGTAACGGTGTCCTCAGTGACGGGGCGGATGCCGTGAAGGTAACGCACGTACATGTCTTCCTGCAAAACCAAGAGGCTACGGCGCTTCAGGAGTAAGGACAAGACGTGGCGGTCCTCCTCGGTCTGGGGGGCCGAATTCTGCAGAGGACAAAAGCTGGCACGGTTGGAAACACTCCGGATCCCGAGCCGGATTCCTGCCCTAACTAGGGCACATCGAGCGACTTGCGACAGTGTTTACATACGAATGGATATTTCATGTATTTTATACTTCACTGCACACTGCCCAGGGTCTCTGGGGGAGAGGGGCGGTTCAAACGTGGCAAGGGAGTCGCGTGCCCCCATCACGTGGACTGGCCAACGGAGGCTTCCGCTGTCGTGGCTGTGAAAGTGCTCGCCAGGCGAGCGGATCGATTTTTCCCTTCCCTCGAGCATTTGCAAGGGCAACCGAGCCACACCCAAGGAGAGCCATCCGCACGGCTCCCCCCAACCCAGGCTCCCTCCAGACGTGTGGACTTCAACTCCCAGGATTCTCAGCTGTTGCCATATTGACTGAGGAGTTCAGAGATCAAAAGGGTGTCTTTGCAGAATGGCAACTGCAGGTAGTCCTCGGCTTACAATCGCAACAGGGACCGGAATTTCTCTCGTAAGTCATTGCAGTCGTAATGTGACCAGACCTGGTTTTTTTTTTGACATACGGTCACCATGTGATCAACCCCGATTTTATGACCATTTTTCGACGACCATAAAGTGAGTCATGATGATCACTAAGCAAATCACATGGTTGTTAAATGAATCCACCCTCCCTAATGGGTATTTTTTTTGCCAGAAGCTGGCAAACAATCACAAATCATGATCATGCGACCATGGGATGCTGCAACTGGCTGTAAATGCTGGCTGGGAAATTCTGGGAGCTGAAGTCCACTTACTGGAAAGCTGCTACGGTTGGGGAACGCTGGTCTAAAGCTGGGGAACTGCTGTGATTCTGTGTTTGCTTTCACCTCCTGGCTTTCGGGTCCTGGTCCGCTGGTGACGGGGCGGTAGAAGTCGAGGAGGGTGTGCGACCCTAAATTGATGGTGGTGACGGTGGGGAAGTACAGCGGGCCATCCTCGTGAGGCTGCAACAAACCAAGAAGACGCAAAGGGGCACTTCTATCACGCCCTGGGATAAAGGAGGAGGAAGGAAGACCCCCCACCCAACAGTTACCATGATGCCCTGGCCGGGCTGGTACTCGTTCACCAGGACGTGATTCGCCAGTTTTCCTCCGAAGATGCCGAGGGAAGATACCTGATCCACACAGCCCTGCAGCCAAGCGGGCAGTTTCTCTGGGACCATCCCTTTCGGGTGGGGCAGCCCTCCTGCGAGACAGTGACGGTCAAGACAAAGCTGAACCTTACACTCTTGGCACAAGCATGAGAGTGATCCTGCCAGAACTGCAGTGGACCAGACCAGCTTCCCCCGCGATGGTGCCCTCCATACAGAGGGGAACTCTAGTGCCCAGAATCCCAAGACAGCATGGTTCCAAACCACAGGAATTCTGGGAGTTGCAATCCTAGCACACTGGAGGACAGTGAGGTTGGGGAAGACTCCATTTCAGGGTTTCTCAGATTCAGCAGCTTTAAAATGCGCAGGGTTCAACTCCCAGAACTCCCTAGCCAGCCATGTTCGGTAGGGAATTCTGGGAATTGAAGTCCGCATACCTTAAAAGTTGCCAAGGTTGAAAAACACTGCCCTATCCTTTCCCTGTTTTCTTAGATGTCCTTAAAGGACTTCAGAGCCTCTGACAGATGAGTTGCCACTGAAACCAATCTGTGTGAGAGAGAGAGAGAGAGACCGCAGCAAGGAAAAACATAGGAAACGCCGTGGACGGAAAAGAGGCTTGGAGCTGCTAGTCTGTCAAGCTCCGATTAAGTTCACAATTCCAAATAGGATCCACTAGTATCAAGTAATCTTTTTGTGTCCCATATGCACAGAATAAAAGATTACTTATCATATAAATACAGACATAGGAGTCACTTAAGTGTGAGTTGGGCAGCCATTATTAATTTAATTCATAAATGAAGGGAGGACACACATGTGGTTTTTGTATTGTAAGCCGCCGAGAGTCATTTTGATTTTGGCGGCATATAAATATAATAATAATATGTACATGTATATGCACAAATAATTTACCCCAGTTTTGTAGCCTCCTCCCAGACAGCTGAGTCCACTTGGGCTTCGGGGCATTATAAATCTGGAGATTGGAAACAGAAAGATGTGTTAAATATGTTCACCCCCTTGAGTTATTTGTAAAAATAATAAAGGCGGGATACAAATAAGCAAATAAATTAAAATAAATAAAACATTTCTCCTTGCAACAATGAAAGGTTAGAACCTATGCACATACTTGTTGCAGAAGGTATTGCTCCTCTGCCTCACTGATGAAATCTGGAATATAGTAGGCTGCTGGTGGAGACTGTAAATAGAAGAGAGAGCAGTAGAAGCAAGCAATAAAACCTTGATCTCCACCCTGGCCTGCTTTATTGGATCTAACTCAGCTGGGGGAATTATCCAAACTTTGATGCTTTTGCAAAAGCCTTTTGTGGTGTTAGCAAACTATCCTCCTCTCCTTGTCCATAAGGCATTGCTTTACATCCCTTGAGATGAAATGGTAAGATGCCTCCTTTATTTTACCTGTGGTCATATAATTTAAGGTTTGTTTGTTTACTTATTTATTAAATTTATATGCTGCCTGTCTCGCGGTTCGAAGAGGCTCTGAAGGTTACAGCCATGCCAATCAGAGATATTTTTGGTCAACTTTGCAGCCAGGGTTTATGGGTACAGCATCATGCTTCCTCCTTCTGCCATTCACCTCCAATTTCTATCCATTAAGAGGATGCAGATGCAAGAGAGATCAGAGGCATTCATTTGTGGTCAACTGGCCATTTTATATACGGCCATTTTATGAGCTGTAATACAAATCTAGTTTTGCACCCGCTGTGACTGTTAGCATGAGGCGAGAACCCCAGCAATTCTCCTTTCTTTCCCATGTTTGTCAACTTTAATATTAATTTTAATGTTAATATCCAGCATAACAGTTTAATGCTTTATTCTATTGTTTTTAATTTCTGTAAACTGCATAGAGTCACCTTCAGGTGATATTTGAGGCATAAAAATTTAATAATAAAAATAAAATAAAACATAGATATGATATCAAACA
>JANHZU010003485.1:41477-52836 GCA_032468055.1 Acrochordus granulatus
GGCTTGTCCAGTTCCACACCTACCCACTGGCCACTCGCAAACTCGGTCGTGCCACAGAAACGCAAAGTGCCCACCTGCAGCAAAACATGATGGTTCAGGTTGTGGTTGGAGAACGGAAAGCTACCTGCACAGCACCTGTCCAGACGCCGATGCATTCTGAGCAGGGAACCAAGTGGGAAGTGAACCCTTCAGGACCCTTCCAAGAACCCCTGACTTAATGCAACAAGGGTGAGCCAGTTGGGGAGCAGCCACCTGCAGAGGTAGCCGGCTGATGCAGGTGAATGCCTGGATGGCAGTGTAATGTGTAGTCCGTCCCCCAGAGCTGTACAACTTACAAGCAGTCTTGGATAGCTACTCTAGGGCACCTTCCTGTCAAGTCCCTATATAGTCTGAGGGGGTTCCTCAAATTTCCTCCCTCTATCTCTCCGACCTTCCGATCTCAGCACTCCTATTGCTTATCTTTGGCTCCAGCTCTGCAGAGGAAGGCAGACGTAACCCTGATGAAAGTACACAGGAGCTGTTAAGGGGAAATGTGACTCTCTCCTGGGACAGGGAGAAAAGGGAGGAAGCAGCTCAGGATGGTCCTGCCTTGACTTTCTGTCCTTACACTCTGCCACGGCAAAAGAGCATTGCTGCAATTCTGGCAAGATCGGCTTCCTAGTCTGGCCTCCCTCAAAGGGCTGTCAGTCTCCGCGGCTGAGTTCCCCATCCTCGGGTGACAGCAGATGAAAAACCAGGCAGTTCCAAGGAGTCTGAAAGGGAAGTGGGCAAACCCTCCCATCCTTGGGGCCTGCTCCTGCCTCACCTTCTGTCCGTCCACCAGGACCCGGTCCCCGAGCTTGAGGCCGAGAGAGAGGAGCATGAGGTTGCCGGGAATGTTGTCGTAGTTGGGCAGGGTCACCTTGGGCAGGCTGCAGCTCAACGGCACTGCGTCCAGCAGCAGCTGCTTCAGCTCCTTGGCGATCATGGCGGCCTCAGCCTTGTCCAGCGTCATGTCCATGGGGTCTGGCACGACGTCAGCCGGGACCTGGCCTTTGCTGTTCTGTGGAGAGCGCGCAAGGGAGGGAAAGGCAGTCATTCCCCGTCCGAGGACAATGCAAGGTCTTCTGACCGATCGCACTGAAGGCCCTTTTCGGACAGCTGAGATCCCTGCTCACTGCATGGACCTCAGTGAAACCCTCTCGAGTAGCTGGTGCTCCGGCCTTGGCTTGGCCAGACCAGGTTCCTCGTTCAAACAGCCCCTCCTGGGGGTCTGCAGGAAGGGAGTCAAAAAAATCAACAGGGTGGTCGCAACTGTGCAATCAAAGCCCCCCCCATGCAGATCCCCATGGCCGCTCCTGTGATGATTTTTTTCTTAGTACAGGTAATCCTTGACTTATGACCATAATGGAGTCTGTCCATTATGGTTATAAGTTGTGACAATCATAAAGCAAATCATCCATGTCAACAACCCAGTTTTACAGCCTTTGTTTGCAGCAGTTGTTAAGTGAATCCATGGTCATTAAGCAAACACAGTGGTTCTTAAGTGAACTTGGTGGTCATTTAGCAAACCCATTGTTCGCTGTGGGACATTTGTGCCAAAAACTGGAAGTAAACAGCAGTTTTTGGCAAAAATGTCATAAATCACGATTATGTGACGAAAAGATGCTGCAAACAGCCACAGATGCAGACTGACTTCTGAGCCCCTCAAGTGTGGTCATGCAACCGGGGCGGGGCAGTTGTCAGAACTTCAGGACCGGGTTACGAGAATCTTTTGGGGGAGCTCCATTGTCACTTGAAGTGGTCACGAAGCAACCGGTCGTAAGTCGAGGATACCTGCATTCCGCCCAAGTCGGGTTTTTCTGAGAAGAGCAGGCCCAAGTGGGAGGAGCGAGTCCTAAGCCCCTCCTCCCGAGGCCGCGCCCTCCGCGTGGCCAAGAGCGGTCCGGTCCCTTTCGGCTGGAGAAGCGCGACCGCCTCCCCGCCAGCACCGCTCAGGCTCAGCCCTTTCCCTGAGGGGCTGCAGGTGCTCACGCGCACAGCGCCCCGATTAACGGGCGGGCCGTTCGTGTGGCATCTTCGAAACCAAACTTTTCACTGGGTTTTACGCATTTCGTGCATGAGCTCCGTGAACTGCCCTCTTCCTCTGGCTGGCTCAGAAATCCCAAACGTGCCTAAAGCAAATGAACGGTATCTAATCACAGTAAAAAAATAATGTTTCTAAACGGGTTGGGAACCTTTAAATCGGGGGGGGGTCCAACCTTGGCCACTCGAAACACGTGCAGACTTCAGCTCCCAGAATTCTACGCTGGCTGAGGAATTCTGGGAGTTGAAATCCCACACGTGTTAAAGTGGCCAAGGTTGGACCGCCCCCGATTTGAGACGCGAGGACTTCAACTCCCAGCATTCTTAGCAGTGGCCCTGCTGGCTGGGGAATTGTGGGGGCTGAAGTCCACGTATCTTAACATGGCCGAGGTCGGACACCCCTGGTTTAAATGATCCCGAGAACACTGTGTCTTCCCCTCCTGCAGCCAGGGGCTCTTCTCCCACTTACTAACGCCCCCCATTTTTTCTCACCCTGACAGCAGGGTTGGCCCCGTGTTCCAGAAGACACTTCACGGCCCCCAAGCACAGATTCGAAGCAGCGATGTGCAAGGCTGTTCCGTGGTTGAAATCACTGCAGGTCGAGTTGAGAACTTCAAAGAAAACAAGCGATACGGTAAGCAGGCTGGTTTGCGAAACACGAGGCCGGAATGGGGGAAGGCGCAGCTCATTCTGCTTCTCCAGCCATACGGGGGGCACGTGAAGACGCTCCGGAGATACAAGCAGCGGAGGTGTTGCAGGAGGTGCCCTCGCCGGAGTTGAAAGGAGCGGAAGTCAGTCATTTTATTTTGCATTTTCAAAAAACAGCAACAAAAACGCCAAAAATGTTGGCTTCTGAGCTGGTCCAACCAGCTTAAACTTGGAAAGCCTGATACAGTTCAGGACCCAAGGACAGGCAGTCCTTGACTTATAGCCACAGTTGAGACCAGAATTTCCATTGCTATATGAGGTAGTTGTTAAGTGAGTTATGCCCAATGATACGACATGGTTGCTCAGTGAATCACTGCAGGTGTCAAGTGAATCATGTGGTGGTTAAGTGAATCTGGCTTCCCCCTTTGACTTTGCTTGTCAGAAGCCAGCTGGCAATGGTCGCAAATAGTGATCACATGGCCAGGGACACAGCAACCATCATAAACGCATGCCGGTTGCCCAAATTTTGATCATGTGACTGTGGAGATACTGTGACAGTCATAAATGCAAGGACCAGTGGCAAGTCACTTTTTTCACTGCCACGGTAACTTCAAGCAGTCCTTAAACAAATGGTTGTAAGTCAAGGACTACCTTATCAGAGGAGCCCCTCTGGACCTTTGTTAGGGTGGCTCTTTCTTTCACAAAACTTGTTTTGTGGTCAACGGAACACCGCTTACATCAGCCGCAGCTGGCTGGGGAGTTCTGGGGGTTGAAGTCCACCCACCTTCAGGATGCCAAGGACGAGAAACTCTGGCTCAGAAGGAAAGGTGAGATGGACAGCAACCCCCCAGATCTCACAACGATCACGACCTCGTGGTTGCGAGAAGCACAAATGGCTGTGCTCTGCTCCCCGTGGCGACTCCTAGACGACGTGGCTGGCTTCCACGCTTGGCCAGCGCTTTAGCATCCCTGCTGTTAGTAGCAGCCCAGCAAGTACGGTTCAGACTATCCAAACCCTTTTGCTGCGTCTTGCATTTCGGAAGCCCCTTCAGGCACAAAACCCGAGAGTGGCTCCTGCTGTACTGAGAATAAAACGCTGCAGAGATTCGCAGACGGTCCCTTTCCCCTGACCTGGGAAGTTGCCACAGAGTGGTGGGTCCCCAGGAGACGAGCAGCTGGTTACCGGGAGCAGTTTCCCCCAGGTGAGCAACCAGGAATGTATGCTCTCTGTCTTCTCTCTTGTTAACAAAGACCAACACGAAGGCAATTATTCTGCCATAAGTGTCACAGCGCATTTACGACCTTTTTCTTACTGAGCACTAGAGACACTTGCTTTTTTTACGAGTTTAATTAATAATGAGCTTTCTCTCAAACTAAAACTGATTATAGGTGGGAACAGGGAACTGTGCGTTATTCCAAATTAAAGGGAATCCTCTCAAATAAAAAATCTTTTAGGCCTGACTTCTTGTATTCCTGTGCATGCATCCTTCAAAACCATGGTTTGAGGACAAAACTGCTTGGAACCCAGTTGCTCTAAGGGTGCAGGCATGGCACTTCTTCCTTCCAAGCTGGGTCCCCTTACTTGTGATAAATACCACAGTCAGTTACTGAGGATTAATAGCCCACTGGGCTCATAAGCCTGCACTGAAAATGTGTAAGAATCTCAATATGGGTAAATCGATCTTCCTGGAGAAAATCAATCTATGTGGTGGCTAAGAGTCAATGCTGACTCATTATTGATTATGCTGCACATAATCAATGTATCTACTTTTTTCTTTTCAGATGAAGCACACAGACTCTGAAACAGACAATATTTAGAAGAGGGACTTCTAAAAGATAGGAGACAGCTCTCATTTCACACCTGGTTTTACAAGTGCTTGCACAATTTATTTGGGAAGGGTACTTTTTAAATTAAATTTCCATGCAATGAATGATTCTAAAGCAGTGTTTTTCAACCTTGGGTATTTTAAGAGAGGTGGACTCCAACTCCCAGAATTCCTCAGCTAGCATGCAGTTGAACTTTAAGAGGGATGGACTTCAACTCCCAGCATTCCCCAGCTAGGATGCAATAGAACTTTAAGAGTTTAAGATGCTGGCTGGGGAATTCTGGAAGTTGCAAGATCGAAAAACACTGCTCTAAACCAGTAATTGGTCGGCTTCAAAATAATGGTTGAAGCAAGCTTTGGAGAAGGTGCCAGGTGATTTTAGCCTCCCTTCACCCGGGGATGTGTTCCATTCCCTTCCCACAAACACACCTTTTGGCTTGGAGGCCTTCAGGAGGATGCGGATGAGTTCTGGGACGTCAAAGTAAGCCGCATAATGGAGGGCATTCATGTTGGTCCAGCGGCTGCGCAGAGTCACATCTGCCTCCAAAGCCAACAGCTGGTTAGACAAGCGCACGGCAGCAGCCGGATCACCTGGGATGAGCAAAACACAGGTAGGCAGCATCAAAAACTGCTCTGGATGGCCTGATAGATCTTGCAGATGCCATGAAACCCATCAAACCCAATGAGCAACCCAAGGCCTCGATGATTAAAAGCCAGAGGGGTGGGGACTTACCCACACCGTGTGCTCCAGCTTTACAAGCGTAATGCAGGAGGGTCATATCCGTCAATCCATCCCGGTCATCGACGTGGCAGCCACGCTTCAGGATCTGAAGAGGACAGAAGAGCAAGAAAGAGGCTACAGGCAATCCTCAGCTTACAACCGTAATTGGAACTGGAATTTTGGTTGCTAAGCAAGTCATCATGACCATTTTTATCACAGTGATTAAGCAAATTCTGCTTTCCCAATTGACTTTGGAAGCTGGCTGGGAAGCTCAGAAATTACAACCACATGACCACAAGATGATGCAACCATCGTAAATGCAAGCCAGTTGCCCAGTACCCAATGTGATCATATAACCACAGGGTGTATGTGGTGTGACAGTCATAACATTAAGGATGTAAGCACTTTTTCCAAAGCTGTCATAACTTAAAATCGTTGTTAAATGAATGGTTGTAAGTTGAAGGCTATTCGTAATCAAAGGCATACCAGGGATGTTTACTAGCCTTCCTTGCTCAATCCCTGGACTAATCTGGCAAGATTAAGGCAGGATTCACACAGGGGACTAAGTAACAACACACCCCTTTTTCTGGGCCACCCTACCCCTTTCCCTGGGACGGAGGACAGCACTCAACCCCCTTGACCATCATCTCAGGGTCTGCCCATCACCCCCTCACCTCATTGCCGATCATGTCAATCTTGTGCTGCACCTGGGGAACCCATTGGCGGATGATGGCAAACAACTCCGGGACCGTGGTGATGGGATCGTAGAGGATTTCTTGGCAAGCAGGATCATTGGGGTCGAAAAAAGTGAAAGCTGCATAGAAGAGGAGAAATTGTAATGGAATTGCTCTCCCCACCAGGCAACATTCATCTCTATATAATTTCAAGGATATAAAGCATATTTTATAATTTAACGGCACAATTGCTCTCCAATTGTCTACATTGACAATTGACTACATCTCCCAAAACTCCCAGCCAATATGCCTGTTGGCAGTCCTGGTTTGGAATTTTAAGAAGTGCCAATGCCAGATTTTTCTGGAGAGCACCATGTTGAAGATGCTTGCACTATCTGGTGTCCTCTCCAAACACATTACAAAAAATTCAAAATAATGTCATTATTTCCTACTAAACCTCCAGGGAATTCACAAATCCACCATCAGCTTCTTTACCCTTCCCCTGAGTTCTTCATGTACCGGAACATCCTTTCTGATAGGTTTTGCAAATATATTTATTGCTTTTTAATCAATAGCAAAAGAGAACAAGGGAACAATCTCCTAGGTATCTTTCAGATGATCTTACTTGAGATGTAATGCAGTTGCTCCAGCTGCAAAAAGCTGGATTTAGCTTAAGAAATGCAAATATTCCTCTTTGGATATTGCTTTCTTAAGCACTACCCATTATAAGCAAAGTGGTTTGGAAGGAAAGAAGAGGTGTTGGATCTATTACTGTAATCCAGGGGTGGATTTAAGATGTGTGGACTTCAACTCCCAGAATTGCTTTTGAACCACTGGATAGTCTCATTTCTGTGAGTTGAACTCCACACATCTCCGAGTTGGATGCCACTGCTCTAATCCATGACTCAAACCTTTGAATCATCAGCAACTTTCCTCTTTCAAGTTCTGCTTTGGCTGTTGTCTCAAGGAAGCAGCTGCAGGAATCCAGATGCTTTGGAAAGGCAGATTCCTTGAAATGGTCCTCGTGGCAAGCCAGACAAGGGCTGAGTCTTCCTTTCACCTGTCTGGTTCATTAGCACTAAGTACCATCGCCCCATCCTTTCTCCTGCAAGGCAGCCAAGGCAATTTGTCCCAGTTTCAGCTGGGCTGTGTCAACTGAATGAATAATCTAGAGTCAATGAATCAGCTGCCCTTCCATGGATTCACCAATTTAATTTAATCAGAAGACTTCTCGAGGCTCGATACAGGTTTCTCTTAGAGCATGAACAGGCAGATTTTAATCATATGGGACTGACTTTTTAAAACATTTTTAAGCAGAATTGTTCCAGAGTGCTGCAGACCAGATTCAGCAACTGGTAAGTAAAAATTAGCAGGTTGGATGGTGTTGGCGTTTTTCATGGCAACTCATATTGTTTGGGGTGCAAACATGATGCTTGGCTGGAGTATGTGTGTGTGTCAGTAGCCTATAGGGTGTGAATTCAGCTGTTGTGGCAGCAAATCTTTGTTTAGCATACTGCCTGAACCTGCAGTTAATTCAGCAAAACATAGTTTAATGTTTTATCTAGCTAAGCCAAATGCAGAGCAATGACACAGTGGACCCAGCCACTGTTTACAGCACCTGGTTTATAATTTAGGATACTTTGCAAATCATCTGAGTTTATTTTATCATTTATTTGTTAGGGCTAAAACAAACTCTGGCTTAGGGCAACATATGACATTTTGGATCCATACAAGCCTGGCCATAAGGTTGTGGAGCCTAGTGAAGTGAAAAATGACAACACATGAAAACAAAAAATATTTTAAAAGAGAGGAGTAACTTGAGTACTTTCTTTAAACAAAAACACAGTTCTTCTAAAGCACATTTTACGTAACTCGTATAAATATTGGAATCATTTCCACTAAAGGGAGATGAATTCATCATTATTAGTTATTTAAATAATATATATTGGAATGATTCATCGCACAGTCAGCCAGATGTTTAGATGGGTTTGGCATTTCTGTCCAAACATCTGGCTGACTGCAATGATCCATTCCAGTATAAATTAGTTAATTCACTAACAATGATTGAAATAACATTTTCAGCATTATTTTAATAAATTTTATTAAAATAATATTCTCTGCATAATTTATATTGAAATAATATCAGTTCACCTTTATTACTTATTGCACTTATTTTTTTCCTTACTTAAAACATTCTCCTCTTAATTTGAACACCACTAAGCGCTTCAGGGAGGGCAAACCACCCTCCCGCATCCCTTTCCTGGCTCTCTCCTTTTTGCCCCATGATGTGTAATGTCCTTCTTGTCTCAGCTGCACCGTAGGATTTGATTCAGAAACTTTTTTCAATCAAAGGCAGGATTTGATTCAGAAACGTTTTTCCCCTCAATCTCAGTTCGCAATCAAGAGAAAAAATGCCCCAGCAGGAAGGAGTACAGTTGGGGACTGGGAACTTCAGCCGCCCCCCCAGTGGTGGGATTCTTATTAGCACCATTAAAGAAACAATTTCACACAACAATTTTAGCCTGGTTTACCAAATCAACCCTTTCTTTAGTTTCCAAAACAGAGAAAAAACATAAACTAAGCAAATAGATTTTACATTGCAAGCGAAGCTACAAGAAACTCGCTCTAGTTAACATTAACCAAGCTGCCCTGTTGTGTGAATGCAGGTGCTGTGTTTGGAACTGACTTGAAGTCTGCAAATCTGTTCAACTTCTCCAAGTTGAACTGCTGGGTTGAGCCCTCCCTGGCCTGCATGGTGGACCGGCCATAATCAGTCCAAATCAGCCTCCTGGCCCTCTGGCTCCTGTCTGTGTCCACGGGCAGCTGGTCTTCAGGTCTAAGGCAGAGGTGGCCTTAGCCTCTACCTCCGATCCTTTTTCCTGGACTATGTGCTGCTTGGAATGCAAACACTCTAAAGATAGTCCTCAACTTACAACAATTTGTTTAGCGACCGTTCCAAGTTACAACAGCACTGAAAACCAGTCCTTGCACTTAGGACCATCACAGCATCCCCATAGTCACATGATCAACATTTGGGAGCTTGGCAACCAACATGTATTTACAATGGTTGCAGATCCTGAGATCATGTGATCACATCTGCAATCTTCCCAGCTCGCTTCTGAAGCTAGATTTGCTTAACAACTGCAGTGATTCGCTGAACAGCTATGGCAAAAAAGGCTGGAAAATCAGGTGCAACTCAGTTAACAACCACCTTGCTTAGCAATGGAAATTCTGGTCCTAATTGTGGCTGTAAGTCAAGGACAATCTGAACCACCAAAAGTGCTGAGGATTGCTGTTTCTAAGTGGAAAGGAGCACAGCCCCAAACTCTGAAGCTCTCTACGAATTCACATGCAGCTGCTTCGGTCACACTGGTCCGATGCACAACAAACTCCATGGAGCATCAAAGCCGCTGCCACCATCCCCTCCACCCTTGCCCAGAAGGCAGGTCAGCTGGACGAGGATGAAGTCCGGCCATGCTTCGCAGGGAGGGACGAGGCTGAAAAAGAGCAGCGTTGAAAGGAAAGAGCTCACCATAATCTTTGGGGAGCGGAGCTGGGGCAGAAGGGTGGACAATGGGTTTCTTCCTCCTCTCCAGGGTTGGGCTCTGGAATGCTGGGGGCTGGTGGTCCTCGTCAGAAGGGAGCTCTGCGGAGTCGTCTTTGGTCATGGCGATGGCAAGCTCCTTCCTCTGTGCAAGGGTCCAACGGGAGAAGAGAAAGAGATTGGTGAGCCCAGCAGCACCAAAGGCATCGGACACCCAGAGCCCGAAGGCCTGCCCCACGAGGCAAGTTTAAGGACTGCAAGGGGGTATCATAGCGTCCTAGGGCTGGAAGGGACCTTGGAGGTCTTCTAGTCCAGCCCCCTGCCCAAGGAAGGAGTCCTTACACCATCCCAGACAAATGGTTGTCCCATCTTTTCTTGAAACCTCCAGTAGGTAACGCTCCAGAAACTGAGAATATAGAAATATTTAAGAGTATAAGGCCAGGTTTCCCCTGAGGATAACTTCTTGGTCATTCGTGATTGAATTTATTTAAATTATACACATTTATTAAATGTATATGCCACCCATCTCACTGTTGAGCAATTCTGGTGGCTTACAATATCATAAAAAACAGCAATATAAAACATTAAAATGCTAAAACATTGAATGCTAACCAAAAGCTGGGAATTCTTAAGAAACTAGAGGGGTCAAGTAACTCTTACTTTTCAGCAACACCCGCTTTCATCTGAAATCAGATCACAAAACGGTTTATGCACTGGGTTAAGCCACAGCTTGATTAATTATGCGTTATTGACTAAGCCATAATGGGCTGGGTTCATATCATAAATTAGGCTGTAAAACATGGCCAGCTTTATGGCTGAAAGCTTGGTTTGCACATGGTATCTAAACCAATACACAATAAACCACATTTTGCTTACCAGAGTGAGCGAACCCAGCCAAAACCCCCGTTTTATCTGAAAGGCGCTCACTCTCGTAAAGCTCACTCATCTACCTGGAAATAAGCCCCACGGACCTAATATATAATTTCTGAGTATATTTACATAGGATTGCTGGTCAAGTCCACTTTACTACAGTGCCAAGCCCAGGTTTAATGGGCAGTTTATCAAACATACATTTTCCCTGGAGCATTTTGATGGGAATAACTGTAAGTAGAAAATCCTAATGCTACTATCAGTGTTTCTCAACCTTGGCAACTCGAAGATGGGGGGACTCCAACTCCCAGAACTCACCAGCATGCATGGGGGTTGAAGTCCTTCCATCTTCGAGTTGCCTAGGATGAGAAACACAGCTCTGCACTTAAGATGATCGAATACTGAAGACAGCTAAACATCCAGAAAGATTTTTCCTGCAGGTTTCTTTTAAGAAACAAACATCCCGGTTTCAAGACAGCCGCACCACTTGTCATCTCTCCCTTACAGCTTGGCCGCCATCCCCACAATCACACTTTTGAAATGCAGACTCCTCTGGAAATGCCAGTCTCCTCCAATTCCATGCACATCATTCCCGAAAGGGAGGTCTTGCTGAGCATTACACTCCGTAAAGGGACTCTGGGAATCTTTTAATGGGGAGCACACTCTGGCCAAGCTCCTAATTCCCAGGCCTTCTTTGGGAATGCCATAAAGGGTCGATGCAGAAAGCACGACATGGCAGACACTGTACTGTATATCTACGTAAGAAACGGCATAGTTTTGTTTCTGTTGTTGTTTTATTACTCGTGGAGCAGGCCTTGCAAGTACACTGAGAGCTGCTGCTCCAGAGTCAAATTCCCTGCATGTCTCATCATGCTTGTCCAATAAAGGAGCTGAATCTGGATGCCTCTGTGTCAAGCCTGTGCTCTCAACAGTTCAGAAGGGGTGTGTGTGTGTGTGTGTGTGTGTGTGTGTGTGTGTGTGTGTGTGTGTGTGTGTGTGTGTGTGTGTGTGT
>JANHZU010003485.1:61800-74552 GCA_032468055.1 Acrochordus granulatus
GGGAGGGAGGGAGGGAGAGAGGGAGGCGGCGGGGACGGCTGGGAGCTCTCTGGGGCTGGTTATAACTCCGGCAGACTGCTCGCAGGGAGCGTAGAGGCTTGGTTAAATCCTTAATTGCGCTCTTACGCACAGCAGGGTGGATCGGGTTCCATTGGCCAGAGCAATCAGGAGCAGCGACACCCTAACTCGTCCAACTAGTTTAGCACAACAAAGCGCTCTGCTGGCTGGCTTTCTTTGAAAGTTCCATTCACGCTCCCTTAAAAAAGGAGGGGGCACTCGAACGTCACCATTATCTCGGGGTTCTGCGCCCTGTAGCCCATCGACAGGGAGGGGCAGGAATGGCGTTTAAAAGCAGAGAACCGTCAAGTTTGTGCAATTCACAGACAAGGCGGAAAACAGCGCCTTGGGAAATCAAGGGCTTTTCTCTCCTGCTCCCCACGCGTGAAATGCTTGGCCCACATTAGCGTCCAGCACCAGGTCCAAGAAAAGGAGATGGATGAGTGCACGTCAGTTTTCAAGCAATGAGCAGAAGCTTTCACCCTTTCCTCGGGTGATTCTTGGCAAATGTGGACTTAGTGGATCTTGAAAGAGGGAGGGAGAGAAAGGGACACTACCTGTACAAATATACACAGAAGGATACGTGGGCTAGAGATAGAAAGGACTCGCATCTTAAATAAGATTTTCTTTCCTATAAGCATGATATCAGACAAGGCTCCAAGCTCATTGTCAGTTTTCCTGTCCACAAAATGGGGCTAATTGGAAGGGTAACAGCTCAAGGCTGACATGGCTTGGTATAGGAAGGGATTCCATAGATCCTTGGGGCAATTTCTCTGGATTCAATAATTTATTCCCAAGTATTATTTTTAAAGGCAGGAGCATTTCTTTGAAATGAACCAAAATTTCATTTTTAAAGATAGTGACCACATTCTCAATGGATGTATAGTATAATGCTGTATTTGTGTCTTCTTTTGGAGGCAATATGAACAAAAATCCAGTTGGTAGAAAATGCTTTGTTTTCTGGTATGCTCCCGCACTTTTTTCCTTGATGCTTTTTATTTGCAGAGCTTTTTATCAAAACGACTTGTAAGAATCCAATGGCACTGTTTCTTCCAGAAAATGTCATTGACATCAGTGACTCTGGTATAAAGACAGATCATTCCTGGAATCACCAGCCTTAGCTTGCTGAGGTCAGCTGGGGCCCTAATCTTCCCAACACAAAGTAGGCAAGAGGAAAGGCACAAGTGGGCCTCTTAGTAAAAATCACATTGCATGGCAAATCTTTCACCCTTCTAAATAAGAGACAACTTTTTTTCAAATAGTCTGTTCATCTTGAACTGAACGTTGGTGTCAACAATTGGTTGGTCTATTTTAACATGATTTAAATTAAGTAGAGGAAACTGATTCCTACTTGCTATAAAGTAGTAAGCAGGATTTATTTAGTATAAGCATTGGTGGAGGGGCTACCTGGGGTACTTTAAATCTTAGCTACATGGAGGTTAAGATATGGCCTAATTATTTGTGGTTCTGTACAAACATGGACTATGGTGTCCTCAGGAGGAGTCTACCTAGCTCAGAATCCTGAGTTAAATTGATTCTTCAAGCATGCAGTGAAATAATATGAATTTTTGTATTCCAAGGAGGTTCTCTTCCATCTCCTTTTCATCCTCCATCTTGCCAGTCTTTATCAGTCTCAATGAGATTGTCTAACCAGAAACATTTACACTCTGCATTCAGCAACAGTAATAGTTTCCCAGATTAGTTGCTTCATTTCAGGCAAGAGCAAAACTTTCATCCACAGGAGATTTGCTTATAGCAGTTGGCCACCATTAACATCTGGGGTTCAATTTTAAGCCATTTCCTCCCCATCTCCAAGACAATGTCTTCTTTGCTACCTTATGACCATTGCTGCATCCCCACAGTCATGTGACCAAAATTCAGATGCTTGCCACACAATGGTTGCAGTGTCCCAGGGTCATGTGATCATCATTTGCAACCTTCCCACCTGTCCTCTGACAAGCAAAGTCAAGGAGGAGGTCAGATTCACAACAGTCATGATTCACTTAACAACTGCATTATTTCACTTAACAGCCATGGCAAAAAAAGATCATAAAATCAGGTGTGACTCACTTAACAGCTGCCTTGCTTAGCAGCAGAAATTCTGTCTCATTATGGTTGTAAGTTGAGGACTAGCTGTATGGGAGAAAACTGCTGGAGAGGGGTGCCTGTGAGGTGGGTTAATAGTATCAGTCCTTTTCTTGCTTTTTTTCTGCAAGCACAGATGGGATTATTTGGGACCCCTGGCTGCTCATGACCCCACAGAAGGTTGGGGAAAGGATAAAGTTAAATTAAAGTTAAGCTCAGCCTGAAAAGTGAGTCAGGTCTCTTTTTGAATGTTCATCTTTCCACTGGGGAAATGAAGGATTGGTAGATGCCACAAATTATTTTCTTTTTTCTGGCAGGTGACCCTTGAGAGAGTGTTGGGAATTACTGCTCAAACCAGCAGTGGGTTAACTTGTGACCCAAACTCAGGACAAATAGCATATCCAACAGGGTAAGTGCTTTGCTCCCATGAGTTAAAATTCTTAAGATCAGATGCTCAGTAGACCTTATTACAAGGCAAAGGAGATGCAGAAAGCAAGGAAGGTGCAGTAGGGATCTCTTTCCAAATTACTGGGGGAAGGAAATGCCTTTGTATCACAGACCCTTAAATCAAAGTTTATACCAAATTCTGTGTTGACAATTAAATCTTTATGAAAGATGGGGTAGTATAGTAGTTAAACACTGGACTGACAAGAGGAGATGCAGGAATTAATTTATTAGGTTTGGTATGGAGTCCATCACTCCAGAAGATGGACAGTTTACAAAATCCAAAGAACAGTAAATAAAAAAGACACTTAAATGGGCAGCCAGGACTAAAACAACTAGGACAACAAAGTACAAAAGCATGTTGGACCCCACCAATAGATAGCAACTATATTAACCCAGGCCTGGGGTCAGAGCCAAGTCTTAAGGGCCTTAAAGAACTGGATGTTGTGCAAGAGCATAAGGGCTGCCACAAAAGGCATGCTTCTTAACTCCCACAAGATAGTAGCATTTAATTGAAGGGATCTTTAATCCCTCCTCAGGCTCAGAAATTCTCTGGCTAAGTTTGGTCAGTCACGTTCAGCCTAAGGTGTTTACAAGGCTATTGTAGGGGAAAAAAAGTCTTGTGTTCTGTTCCCAATTAAAATATTATTGGCTTGTTCATTTATGTATGTCACACAGATAACATTCTGTGGATACTTATTTGGCTCATATTTCAGCTGTGTTGGCCAGATGATGAAAGTTATCTGCCATAAATCTTAATATTATTTCATACTTTATCTCCATGAGAACAAGCCTGATAACACATAGTGTCACTGTGTAATTTTCTCTTGCTGCCATGGAAAGACATTTGGAAACAGTTCTTTCCATTTTCAACTAAATGCCAGTTCTCTTTAGGGCCCAAGCAGGGACTGTGGTTAATTTTTATTATAGTTTCATTTAAACTGGCCTATATCATAAGCCACACTTTACTTGCTTTATTGATTGTTTGTTCAGACAAAGCATGATTTAACTACGTTTTGACCAAATCCAGTTATGATAGACTATTTAAAAAGTTTCCAGGTTCTTGCTCAAGGCTAGAGTTTGTCCTGGTTCAGTCTTAGACTGTGATTTGGTGTGTTTGAAAGCAACAGGACTGTGCTTGCAACACTGATGAATGTTTGTGCATGAATGTTCCTAAACTTTTTCTTCCTTTTGAATGTGGGAGGTTTTTTTTCCCCAAGTCAACATTTTGATCCTTTTCTCAGATGTGTGGTTGTGATTTTCAATCCTCAGAAGAACAAACAAAGGCACATCTTTAATACAGTCAGGTAATGTGTGTTTTTTATCCTTCCTGAAGGTTTGAGAATTTTCTGGGAAGGGATCCTGACAAATTATGTGCATTGTATTGGTAATGATACAACATTTCTGATGTTTAATCTTTCTACAATCCAGTAACTGGGAAACAGTAGTGCAGAAAACACCTTTGTATTTTCCCTGCTATAAAGGCTAATTGTGTAGAAGTTGTCAGAAATATAAAGAGGTACAGCATTTGTTGGATGAAAAGATCTCTAAGTGCAATATATCAAACATGTGCTGTTTTGTTGCTAGCCAGAGAATAGCATATTCTTTTGGTATTCATTTTTATGAAGAAAGAAAATGGGGATTTCCTTTCTTTTTAAGGAAAACTGTGAGTGCTCTGTCTTTCTCTCCTGATGGGAAATATATTGCAACTGGAGAGGTGAGTAACTCTTTTATTAGGTATTACAATTAAAAAAATAAAAACTACAAACTAAAAAAAAGAATAAATAGAAAGTGCAAAAAAGAGGAGTTACAAAGAACTGGTCTGTTCACCAGCTCTTTGTTCTGCTGTGGTAATCAATTCAATTCACTGTTCTTCCCCGGAAATTCTTTTCCTTAAGGCCTTTATTATAAATCATGCAGGACTACATGCAGCAGGAACAGCCTACTTAAGAAGCATTTATAATAATATGGGAAGAGATTGCTCAAGGATGAATGTGGACTGAATACAAAAGTGAATGGCCAGTGGGAAAGAAGTACACTGAGGTAGTCCAGTAAAGAGAATGAGTGAGAATCACCTCATGAAACCATCACACAAGGAAAGAGTGAATGGGTCAAGAGAAACTTGAAACAAAAGAGAAACAAAAGGCTACACAAGAAGCAGTTCATGATAGAACCAAGGATAGAAAATAGAAAAGGATGGAGTAGCAGGAGTGGAGTTGGTCTAAAGTACATTTAGCTATATTTCCTATGGTTTTCTTATGTCAAACCTTAATTTCTTTGGCTGATTGCTTCTTCTTTTTCTTGTTGGACAGCATGATGGGAATGTATGTATATAATATATATCTCAAAGAGTGCTTCGCATAGTCTTTAAGAAAGTTCCTTGGCTGGGCTGACTTGTGCTCAGATGAACCTCTGTCCAATCCTTTTCTGGGTTTTCTACCTACAGAATGGGCATCAGCCAGCAGTCCGAGTCTGGGATGTAGAGGAAAAGTCCCAAGTATCAGAACTTCATGGCCACAAGCATGGCGTGGCGTGTGTGGCCTTCTCTCCCAATATGAAATACCTTGTGTCAGTGGGGTATCCTCATGATATGAAAGTCAATGTATGGGATTGGAAGGTAAGAAACTCTGGCAGGATCTATGGGGAGGCCCCATTCACAGGTGTGTGGAACATCAGTGTCTTGCTGAGAAACAATGTGCAGAGGCTATAGTAGGAGAATCTATATGTAGAATAGGAGAAATTTAACATGGTTCTCATATCATGAAAGGTACTAATAAGATTGGTTCAGTTTTGGCTTAGCACATGGGCGTCCAACCTTGGCAACTTTAAGATGTATGGACTTCAATTCCCCAGCATGCTGAGGAAGAGGAATCCTGGGAATTGAAATCCATACATCTTAAAGTTGCCAAGTTTGGACACTCCACCTTAGCATGTTAAGAGAACCCAGGCTTCGTCACACAATCATGTTTAAAACAAGCCACAGTTAGTGTGATGTGGCAATCCAGCTATTGGCTTATTAACTCAGTTACACAATATTTATGTCCTATGTGCATTTTACAGCAATTGCTGGGTGGTGTTTATTTTTTTTCCTACAGAGTGATACCCTCATCGCATCCAACAAAGTCTCTTGCAAGGTGATGGCCATCTCCTTCTCAGAGGACAGTTATTTTGTTACAGTGGGGCATCGCCATGTCAAATTCTGGTTCCTGGATGGCTCCAGGGAAATTAAGGTAAACTTTCTGTAGTATTGCAAGGAGAATAAAAGGCAATGATTGATTCTATTAATTTACTATATGAAATAAGGCCCATGATGGTTCTTATTCTTTTCATTACCTGATAAAACAGACGCCTTTAAAATGATAGTTCTTAAAAATAAAACAAATTTTGCAGCAATTTATTCTAAATTTAAATTTATTATAAATTGCAGAGCTGTTGGCCTGCAGGAATTTATTAAAACTGGCTCTTCCAGCAAGTTTTGATTTCTTCATGGTCCCATTAAGGAGAAGCAATGGTGTAATCCATCTGATTTGTCCTTCCTGGAATAATTGTTTTTAATGGTTTTCAAAAATTATTGTTTTTATCTTGTGTACGCTGCCTCCTTGATAAAAAAGTAGCCTCAAAAATCCATGAAAGATACAAGCCTGTTTGATGCACACCATAGGCTATGACAATCATTCCCTGTTCCAGATTAAGGAGACGGTTCCGTTGGTGGGTCGCTCTGGGCTCCTTGGGGAACTTCACAACAACATCTTCTGTGACGTGGCATGTGGGCAGGGCAAAATGGCTGGCAGCACCTTTTGCATTTCCTATTCTGGGCTGCTTTGCCAGTTTAATGAGAGGCGTGTGCTGGAAAAATGGATTGACCTGAAGGTAAGAGGACCATTTTTGTTTCTGGCACAGCTGCTGAATACATGATGCTCGCTTCTTTAGGATCTCACTTCATGATGTATTTTTTTCCTTCCCTCTAGGTGACTCTAGCCAATTGCATTTGTGTCAGCGAAGAATTTATTTTCTGTGGCTGTGCGAACGGAACTGTGCGCATCTTCCAGGCACACAACTTACACTATCTCTCAGATTTGCCCAAACCACACTACCTGGGCACCGATGTGGCTACAGAACCGATACTGAGGTACTGCATTGCTCAGGCTGTGCTGGAAATATGCAGGCACCCAGTAGGCCATGTACCTCCCCATCCCCTCTTCTTTTGTGCTTTCTTCACTGCAGTGAATTCCACAGCTTCATTTGCCACCAGTGGCTGTTCTCCTCTAATTGTCTCCCTCCATAACATTGTTTTTTTCCAACTACAAATTCTCCTTCTGAGTAACATTAGATATAGATTGCTTGATATTGATCTTTGCAAAGACCCATCTTTCCACAATCAGTGACATTTTTTTCAATCACAGCCAGAGCAGCTAATAGGGTCTGTGGAATTTATAATTCAGCACAGAAAGGCTCTTTTGGGCTATTAGTCCCCAGCTTTGTGGGGTGAATGCTACTTTTATGGGTGAATGCTACTCTCTAGTGGCATGTTTGCTTTTAGTGTCATAGTCAGAGAAAAAGATAGCCAGAGAGCACTGCTTAGAAGCCAGCTCTGGTTCTGCCATCCCAGCCACTGGGAGATGGTAGCCAACGTGGCTGGGAGAAGGACAGGTAGGGCTCTATACTGCCCAGATATAGAACCTGGGCAAGGGGATGAGAGCAGGGGGAGCCTCTGCTGCAGCAGTTCTGGATTTGTAGACAGGTGGATTCTCACAAATGCTAGACCAGGCTTTTAAACCTTGATTTCTAGTTTGCATCTCTTGCTAAAGCAGAACTAAAGAAACTCCATAAACCTACTCTGTGTCTTCCATATAGAATGTGCTAAACTTTCAGTTGGGCTTGTGCAGCTTAGTTATTTAGTTTGCAAGATTATTCTGATCTTGCAAACTGCATCTGCAGAGGTTAAGCTCTCTGCAGCAGTTTATTAGCATAAACCTGTAGAAATAAACTCAGAGTTTGGCTGCGTGTTTGTGTTCTGTTATTAAAATGTTTCTCTTACCCCTTCCACCCACCATCCCTTTTTGGTGTTTTCTAGAAGGCTAGATGCCTCCTATCCAGATGCTATTGCCATAGTCTTTGACCCTCACCATCACTGGCTCTCCTGTGTCTACAAGGATCACAGTGTGTACATTTGGGATATGAAGGACACTGGCCATGTTGGAAAAGTGTGGTCTGATCTTTTCCACAGCTCCTTTGTGTGGAATGTGGAGGTAAAGGGTTGCTTCTGTTTGGAAATGTGGGGAACACAATGAACAAACTTCTTTCTGGAAGTCGCTGGGTGATTTCACCAGCAAGTATCTGAGTTGGAAGGGAGACCCTCTGCTTCTTGGAGCAGGTCTCTCTTGTCTTTAGAGGTCAGCCTCTTTTGATTCTATGACAATGATAATCATGTCAACAGGGATGAAAAGAAGCCAATCTCTGTGAGGCTCCTTTGTTGATATTCTTACTTGCTTTCTTGTAATATGGGTTATGTCTTAGGTATATCCTGAGTATGAAGACCACCAAGGCTGTTTGCCCCCAGGATCTTTTCTAACATGTTCATCCGACAATACTATACGGTTTTGGAACTTGGAAAGTGGCCTACATGAACATTCTAAGAAGAATGCCTATAGTGACGTAGGTTTCTTGTTTTTCTTACAAGGTGATCCAGATTTATCTTCTTGCCAGGTGGGCTTTCCTCACTGATGAGGCTGAGTTCATTTCAAGGGCTGGAAAACATGTTGAAGATAATCACTTGTTTAAAAACTGTCTCTGTAATTTTCCTTTTGACTGATTTTCTTTTAAAATGGTATCATATATTATTTCTTTCCTAAAGAACTTGCTGAAGGTTGTGTATGTGGAAAAGAACATTCAATATTTGCAAGATTTAACAAATTTGCCTGATCGAAATGACAACGTTGGTTACCTAGATGTGAAATCTGGTGTCCGGGTGATGCAAATTAGCCCTGATGGTCAACACTTGGCCTCTGGGGACAGAGCTGGAAATTTGAGGTGGGTCTTGGATCTACTCTGCTCCTTCCATGGTGGACATCTGTTGCAGTTGCCACTTAATGCTCATCTATTTCTGTGGCATATTCCATGTTGGATAAAACTACAGAATTGATTGAGCCAAGACTATGTTTGTCAGACACTCATAGCTGACCAAGGCACTGATTAATTCATCCAACAAATCGATCACTATATGGGAATCAATGCCCATAAAATCTCACTGACATAATAACTGATTTTGCTTTCTTGCCTATCAGCTTTGCTAATGTTTGACCATCAGAGCAACAGGTATGAGAAATGGATGTGGTGGATAGGTTTTGAATTCTGATTCTGATGTCTTCTGAGAAATACCAAACTTGGGTTCCAATTGCTGTTTTATCCATTCAGTTATGTCCGACTCTTGGCGACTTTATAAGCAAGTACTCTCCAAGCTACCTTGTTCTTTCAGGTGTTGGATGTTCGTCTTTGTATCACTTTTGATGGTATCAAGCCAGCGTGTTCTTTGCCTGCCCCTTCTTCTTGTTCCACTTAACTATTCCTAGCATCATTGACTTCTCAAATGAATTTGCACACATGACATGGCCAAGGAAAGTCAGATGTAGTCTTGTGATTTTGGCTTCTAGTGATGTGTCTGGTTTTATTACTGAATAATATTTTATTACTGGGTTAAAAAATAAAATTTTATTTAAAAATAAATTTTATTACTACGTTCCAATTACTGAACTTTAAACATTAAAAAATGTATTTTGTCTTGCAGGATACATGAACTAAAATTCATGATGGAAGTGATGAAAGTTGAGGCCCACGATTCAGAAGTCCTCTGCTTAGAATATTCCAAGCCAGAAACAGGTAAGTTTTTAAATCTGAGAAGGTGTGCAGCTGAAATGTTATACTGTAGGTTATGTAGTATGTGCAGACCCATCCATATGCAGGTACTGCTGCTTAGGTATTCTGAGCTTTTCTCTTGTTGCAGTTCTTGGGGTTTTTGTGAGCAGCTTTGACTCACTTTGAAAGAAATGCAGCTGAAGTTTTTGCCTGCTGTTTGTAGGCCTAGCGCTCTTGGCTTCAGCAAGTCGAGATCGGCTGATTCATATATTGAATGTGGGGAGCAATTATAAACTGGAACAGACTCTGGATGACCATTCCTCAGCAATAACAGCAGTCAAGTTCACAGGTGAGCCTGCAGAAATAACTTTTCTGGAAGTCACTGCTTAAGATCACTCAGTACAGGTCCTTGAAAACCTGTTTTTTAAACCCTTCTGACCATCTCTTTCCTCGGGCCATGTTGGCTAGGGATCACAGGAACCACAGGGCACCAGGATGGAAAAACTGGGGGTTTTTTTGAGGATTAGGGTGAAGTGTTAATTGAGAAAATAATTGTAAGAGATAAATTAACTTCAGAAAGCTGATTTTTGGAGGCTTGTAAATCTTGTCAACTGGATTTTAATTTTTATGGTAAGGTTAAGCTTTCAACTTCATTGCAAAATCTTTATCAAGACCAATTAAAAATAGGAGAAAGAAGGGAGTCCATAGATGTAAAATAGACTTAACACCACCACCCCATTGCTCTTCATTGGAGCCAGCTCCAATCCAGGAGCCTTCATGGCAAAGAGGAAGGGGCAAGGTAAAACAGTCAGAGGCCCAGGTGGTCTTAAAGGGGCAGGTAGACTCACCATTCTCCTGTAGCAAACAATTGCAAAATGCTGGAAACAATGCAGAAAGAATCTTCAGTCATCTAGGTTATAAAACAAATCTGGAGGCTTGTAAATCTTGAGCTGACTGCAATGAAGAGCAATGGCATACACACTTCTAATTAGGAACAGACAAGAACCCCTTTACTGTACTTTTTGCATTGCAGCCAGGAACCATACAGACAGCATCACATTAGATATATCACAGGTACAATGACAACATTAAATCCTATAAACCCAATTTCTGGCTGAGAGAATGGTTGTGATAAGAATGTCAACAATGGAACTCAGCAAGGATGAATCCCAATGACCTAAAGAATTTCCTCAGAATTGGCAACCTCTTTCTCCCTCCCTTCCCAAACTCTCTCTTATCCAACCAAAAATAGCTTCTTCGAGGGGCAAAAAAACACACAGTATTCACAGAAGCCACTTCTCTCCCTCCTCTTGGCAAATACACTTCTTATAATTGTTTTGAAGTGTTTCACTATTGCAATTCTCTTCCCAGGTCTTCATTCCACTCAGCTGCTTCCTTCTTGCAATGCGCCCTCCTCTTGGCCACGATCCGCAATAACAGATGTTTAGTGGGCATTCCTCCCCGATGACGCTTGACAGCTTTTCCTTTACTCTTACCTAAGAAGGCCAGGGAATGCCTTGCACCCCTCCAGACTGACTTTTCCCTTTCTAGTTGCTAGTGAGGACCAGGGCTACTGGGGGAAAAGCTTTTTGCTTTTCCACATTTGTGTCTTTGTGGCTCTCCCTTCACCAGAACACTTTGTCCTTTCTCTCCCTTTGCTTCCTTCCATGATCTTCTGCTCTGAGGAAAGTCTATCTTTTCCCTTCTCCTTTTTCTGGCCATTGCTTCTGGGCTATTGTCTGTTTCTCCCCTTTAGCTGTTTGGGTCAAACTTGTTTTTGTTGAGTAGTGACCAGTGGTTCCATAAATTTTATATTCTTTCCAGAGCCCTCAGCTTCGTTTTTGTCCTCTCTACACTTTGAAATAACCTCCCCCTCCTTCTGGAGGTTCCCAGTTTTAATTTCTTTGTAAGTCATACCCTGTCTGCTAGAAATCCCTCTCTTCCTAGGATCTAGTTGCCTTTCCTTACCTTAATCTCTGAGAATCCTCTTTCCTCCATTTTAACTCCTATCAAATTCCTGGCACTCAGGTTAGTTTCCTAGCTTCTTATGGCAAAGCTCTGTAGTATACTCAAGATTCATTATTTGCAATCTCTTCTGCAGGTAAGAGAACTATAGCAGAGTTTGGAAATGAAAGACTCTTGAATGAATTAATAGGGCTTTGCCAAAAGAAATCAGAATACTATATTCACAAAGATCTCTTTTGCCATAAGAAATTAGGAAATATTTATACATGAATTGGAATTTCAGACATTTCAGTCCTTTTCCAAAAGAAACAAAGTGGGGCAAGGTTTTCTAGGTGTTACAATGCTCTACTGAATTGTACCCTTACTTGTTCACACAGTTACATAATAACAGGTCAGAACTTATTGTACAAATCTTGTAAGATTAAGAACTAAATCTTCAAAATGTTCTGGAACCTTGCAATGTGTGAAATATGGATACCAAAATCTGTCATATTCATCAGATATAAATATTTTATTAGACTTTATGTCACCCTGTCAAACACTATCCATACATGGATAGTTACATGGTTCACATGTCTGAAAACGTCCAAGGCATTGAGACTATTTTCTCAGTTACAGATAGCTTTCTCACCTCCTGTTCTAACGAGCTTGTACATGCAGAAGAGGATCTTTAAATTATCAAGAGAGCAGATTTTAATCACCACATTTATGTGCAATGTGAAGTCCTGCACTTCCTTGTATCTGTTCATGGAGTATCTGATCCAGGTGATTAAGGTGAATTGTATGCTCCAGGAAGGTGAACTTTAGTTGAGAGGAGTATCAAATAAATTCTCATCATGATTCAGGAGTGTACCGTATCTTACCAAAAACAACTAGAAAACTGTAATAGTTTCACTACTCCAAACTGTACAAGTGTTATAAGTTGTTAACAGCATTGTACTGAAATATGCCATATGCATATATGCTTTTCTTGGCTCTGTTGAAGGAATAGTGATTTGATCAGCCTTAATACATCTGCTTCTCCATTACATTGTAAACAATTCCAATTGCAAATATTATCATTCATATTTCATGAAAAAATATAACAGGTGTTTTAAACATTCCACACATTTAAACATCTGGAATTCAGTCACCCATTTTGTTCCATGGTCAACACTGACCTAAATCCAGCGAATCAGCCCTACTTCTACTTCTGTTAAAAATAATAGGTACATGTCCCATTAATTTAAGCTAAGCTATTATTGCAGGCCCCCTAGTGAGGCACCACCTTGATGTGGTTGGGGGCTTGTGTGCTCTAATGAAGATGAGAGCTCTGCCAGAGGTTCAACCATACTGGACAGGTCTCATCA
>JANHZU010003485.1:74652-87574 GCA_032468055.1 Acrochordus granulatus
AAAAATTAAAGTCCAGTTGACAAGATTTACAAGCCTCCAGATTTGTTTTATTACCTGGATGACTGAGGATTCTTTCTCCCTAGAAAGCTGATATGTTTGACTTTTTTTCCCCAATAGGAAATGGTCGTACTCAGATGATTAGCTGTGGAGCCGACAAAAGCATCTATTTTCGCAGCGCACAAAAGGTTTATAATTATTTATTATTATATTATAAAAATATGTAATTATAATTCTTAGTTGAAGGGTTGTTTGGGTAGAAATGCAGGATATAAGTAGTAATATAGAGTTGGTTGGAGTTGGCTGTGTCTAAATCAAATATATTCAATTAAATATAAACTGTTTGATTTACTTAATTATGTGGCCTATGAGGTTGTAACGGCTGTTTGGCTTAGACTGGTTAAAGAGATTGATAAAACTTTCCATCACAAATTTTTCCAAACAGTTGCTAGGACTTCCTTATTAGGGTATAGTCTGTACTAAGCCCAAGTTGCTGTGGGTATCTGTGCACTTCTCCAAGGAATCTGAATGGGTGCTGCAGAAATAGGCTTCTGTCTGATCCAGCCAGGTTGCTTTTATATTCATACAGCTTCTCCTTTTTTTAGTTTTTTGCTAATAATTAGCAGAATATTGCTAATTTTCTTCTTTCTGTATAGAAATAACATTTCCTTTCCCTGCAGTCCCTGTGTAGATATTCACTGTGCTTATACAGGCTTATTGTATAAATCACTTCCTTCTTAATTGAAGCCTGACCCATCTGGAGAGTACCTGGTTGTGGGGAAGTTGTTACCTCTCATTTTAAGATACTGGATCAAAATTCCTACCCTATCTAAGAGAGTCTTGTTTCCTCATTCTAGGTCGGAGGTGGAATTAATTTTATCCGATCTCATCACGTTGCTGAGAAAACCACTTTGTACGACATGGACATTGATATAACTCAGAAGTATGTTGCTGTGGCCTGTCAGGACCGAAATGTCAGGTGAGATGTTCTGTCATTCTCCTTGCCCTCTCAAACTACAGCATTTTAGGTCATCCCCAGGAAGTTTATTTCCTGAAACTCAATCTGAGTGGAGAAAATGAGGGAGGCAGGGAGGCATTGCCTTTCCCCAGGCCAGGAATTAATTTCAGTCTTTGGGGAGAAAGAACCCAGGGCTGCGGTGGAGACCTGAGGCTCAAGAGAGGAGTGGCATCTTCTGAATGGGTCTGTCCTGCCTGTAAGATCTCTGCCTTGGGCCAACCAGACTCTCCATGCCCTAAAATGAGTTTAATTTCCATCTTTCAGGATATACAACACAGTCAGTGGGAAGCAGAAGGGCTGCTACAAAGGGGCCCAAGGTGACGAGGGATCCTTGCTGAAGGTAAAGGAGACACATAGATGGAGGTACATGTTTTCTGCAATGGAGAATCAGAGACTGGTCATTGCTCTCAGGCCCTTTTTCCAAATTAAAGTTTAATGCAGGGGTGGCTGCATTCCTCATGCTGGCTGAGGAATTCTGGGAGTTGAAGTCCATACATGGCCAAGGTTGGACACCCTTGAATTAAGACACGTGGACTTCAACTCGCAGCATTCTTAGCAATGGCCTTGCTGGCTAGGGAATTCTGGGAGTTGAAGTCCACATATCTTGAAATGACCAAGGCTGGACATGCCTGGTTTTAATGTCTCAAAGAGGCTTGGAAAAATCAAGTATTCCAGTAACTGTTTCATGGCCAGTAATGTTATTGTATACCACTCAGAGTCTTTCCATTTCTGAATCTGATAAATAAATAGAATAAAATAAATAGCAATTTGCAGAGAAGAAATCATTTAATGTCATCTTGTTTATACTCCTTCCATAGGTCCAGTTTGATCCTTCCGGAACATTCCTAGCCACTAGTTGCTCGGATAAGAGCATTTCCATCATTGACTTCCGCTCTGGAGAATGTGTGGCCAAAATGTTTGGGCACTCAGGTTTGTTTGCCAGGGTTGCTATTTTGGGTTTCTTGCTATCTTAGAATTCTCTAATTTCCAAAAAAACCCAACAACCCCTAAATCCTGTCTGCCTTTGCTGTCTTCCTCTGTTGTGTTATAAACTTGCGTGCCAGTGGCAAGAGGCAAATTCAAAAAATATCCCTGTGTCAAAACAAGGTCACTGTGAAACTGCTAGGCTTGAGGAAACATTTCACAGTTCCTGCTTCATTTTCCCCTGATATTTGGTGCCCTCTAGATGCATTAGACTTTAGCTCTCATCATTTCTTGTCCTCATAGAGGCTGAGGAAGATTTCTTAGGGTGTCAAGCAAAAATTTTAGGACAAGAGACGTGTGATGGCTAATCCAAGCTTTGCACATGCTCAGAAGTCTGTCGTGAATAATGATGACATAGTTAAAATCAAGAAGACCTTCAATTAAATTAATCAAATGGAGCCATGCAATAATTTGTAACTTTTCTATTGCAGAAGTTGTTACGGGGATGAAATTTACCTTTGACTGCAAACATTTGATCACCGTCTCAGGAGACAGGTAGGCAATCTGATCTCTCCAAGGTGTTGTGTTCAAGACTTGTGAGATTCCAGGCTTGCTCGGGAAGGTGGGACAGCAGGAGAGTTTAACATATGTTTGGCTTGTGGCCAGCTTTAAGGAAAGCCAACCTCTGAATGAGGCTGTCTGTGCTGTGGATCTAGGCTGGAAAAAGCAGCAAGCGTGCCCCACGCCTGCAGGGGTCCATCTTTTAACAGGCCCTGTCCTTTTCCTCTTCAGTTGCATCTTTGTATGGCACCTGAGCCCTGAAATTACCACTTGCATGAAACAGCACTTGAGGGAACTGGATCAGATCCAGGAACAGCAGGAGGCCAAGGATGCAGCGTGGTCTCACCGGGTCAGGTACTGCACCAGCCTGAGCTCTCAAGTCCAGGAGAAGGGCAGAAAATCTGCCATGGCTGTGTAAAGAAAGGGATGCTTTGAACTTTCATCTTCAGCCTGGAAACATTTGTTGCTGTACCAAGCAGAAGGGTGCCCTGCCGGGGCCTGGTTGATTCCGATATGGAGGAGGAGGAGGAGGAAGGAGAGGAGGAAGAATTAGCTCTTCAGACTCCAGTTAAAGATGACCTTGATCCAGGTCTGTCTTGGGGCAGGACACACCCAGAGTTACCAGTAAAGGAAGGCAGAAGATGGGCAGGTGCCCTGAAACCCATAGATTCCCAATCACATTGCCTTCCCTCCCTGGAAACCCCACACACACACATATATATCAGGACAGCAGTTTGGGGAGCTGCAACCTCAACTGATTTGCAATTCATAAGTTGACAAAGCTGCTGCAGCATCTGAATCCATTAAGACTTGAGAAATGTCTTGTTTTCTCTTTCCCTCTCCCTCTGTTTTCCTAATTGAATCTTACTGATGGAAACATTGAGTAATATCAGGAACACCAACAATCTATAATTTATTTTAATTTTCTCTCTTTGGAAAAAACCACCACACCTCCTCATCCCTTGTTCTAGTCATTGTATTATGGAGCAATGTTTCTTAAACAGGATGTTTAAACTTTCACACTTTTTTTTGTAAGTTTGATACTTATGTGCCCAAACAGGGATTCTCTGTATAGACTGTGTTGCCTTGCTGTCCATCTGTCCATCCTAATGTGGTCTTTGTCTTTCAATACTGCTTTCCAGCTCCTGTTTGTGTCCTGTCCAATGGCAAACTGCCCATGTGGGCAAAGAGACTGGTAGGTGGTGTACAATTGCTGAGCTGTTCTGTAGAGGACAAGGAGACCTAGATTTCTGGGGATAGAAGAAAGCATGGCTAGCAGTACAGGTAGTCCTCAACTTACGATCATAATTGGAATCAGAATTTCTGTTGCTAGGCAAAGCAGTAGTAAAGTAAGTCACACTTTATTTTATAACCTTTGTTGCCATGCTTGTTAAGCAAATCACTGCAGTTATTAAATGAACCACATGGTTGTTAAGCGAGTCTGCCATCCCCCATTGACTTTGCTTGTCAGAAGCTGGCAGGGAACATCGTAAATGACAATCACATGACCCTGGGATGCTGCAGCCATTGTAAATATATGCCAGTTATTAAATGCCTGAATTTTGATCACATTAACTGTAGGATGCTGCGATGGTTGTAAGTGCGAGGATTATAAGTCACATTCTTCGGGGCTGTTGTAACATCAAATGGTTGTTTAATGAATGGTTGTAAGTCGAGGGCTATCATAATAACGGGAGGTGTGATGCTTGGCTCCTTTGGGCTCGTCCCGTGCTGGCCATTCTTTCCATGATTCATCCAGCTTTTCCCAACTGGATGCTTCGTGCTGGGTGAAACTTCCCTTCATGTATGGGGGGCAGGTAGGCATTGAATTCCCACATATCCAGAGGGCGCCAGCTTGGAGGAATCTGCCTTCCACCAATGCAAATTTGTGCTGTGTATTTTCCAACCGGGTGATACAGTAAAAGTCAGGTCTTCAAAAATTCCTCTCTCCAGATGTCTTTCTCCGTTTCCTTCCCAGCTTGGAGAAGCAGATCATTCAGACAGCAACACATTTCCCTCCAGAGTGAGCTATCAGCCCCAAGGGCGCTGGGCTGAGCGGGCTGACAAAGAACCAATTAAAACCATCCTGGATGCCAACCTCAGTTATTTCACCCCGATTCAAAACCGCAGTGTGGCTGACACTGACCTGGAGCTGCGGAGTCTGGATCAGCTGCTTTTAGAGGTGCTCCTTAGCAGAAAGGGTGGAGGGGCATTTGGTCTGCTTGGCTGAGTGCTGCTGATCTCCATTCCCCCTGGAGGTGACCCCTGGATCAATAAGGAGAGGATGGGGCTCTCTAAATCCTCCATCAGAGCTTCTCACATCTGCCATCCACAACCTGTATTTATCTTTGAGTCCTCTTCATAATGAAGGATTAGTCCTGAGAAGCAATTAATGAAAGGAAGTGGGGGAATGTTTTTGCTTGCCCTGCAGGCTGAGGGTTCTCCCAGCAATGTAACCAAAGTCTTCAAACAGCCAAATCTGTCTTCTGATGAAGAGACAGCTCAGGAAATTGAAACCAGCGGGTCCACCCCCTATGTCTCACAGGAAGACGGTAGCCCTTCTTTGGGGGAGAGGTTTGTTTCTGCTGACTCTAAGCATAGTTCTCAGAAAGAAATCCCAGGGACCCTGCAATGCCACCTGTTGAGCAGACAGTCCTTGACTCAAGCCACAAGACTGCCCAAGAGGCTTGGTCCTTTGGATTATTGCATGCTGCTCTTTGAGCCAAGGAGAGCTACAGGCTCCAGGTCAAAGGGTGCTTATTGTCCTGGCTGTGGAGTCCTCACCTTTCAAGTCCTGCAGGAAACCTGGATGGATTGCCACAGCTCTCTTATTCTTTTTTGTTTTTTTTTGTAAAGGACAGTCCATCAGCCAATGTTTGAGGAGGAAGCTTCAAATCCAAAAGAGAAGGTACCTGAGAAAATCTGCTCTGGAACCTCCTTGGATTCTGATGTACCTATTTCTGGGCACCAACATCAGGGTGAGCTCCCTAAAGAGGCCTCACAGATTCCTCTCCAGCTTGTACTAGATCAAACAGTTTGTTTTATGCTATGGCTGGCTGCTGGTCCTAGAACTCCTGCAGTGTCCAACCCAGCTCCAAAGAGCCTTCTTCAGTCTGGTGCCTTCCAGGTGTGAACCTCAACTCCCAGAATTCCCTAGCCATCTTGGTCATTGCTAAGAATTCTGGGAGCAAGTCCAACTTTCTGGAGGATGCCTGGTTGAGGAAAGCAATCTTAAGCAGCCCTAGAAGAGGGGTCCCTTTTTCTGTGCTAGTGATGGATTGACACCAAGCCTCTCCTGGTCTTTTCCATTCCCCTCTGAGAAGTTGAGGAAAGGGGAGGGGAACTTGCAGGCTGAGTTGTCATCTGTCCCGAAGGGATGGTCATTCAGGGGTGATGGAGAATGAAAGGACAGGGAACATTTTGCAGCCTATTTTGATGGTGGACAAAGACAATTGGCAGAAGGGATATTAAGGCCTAGAAACCCTGAAACTACCTAGAGCCGCTGTTTTCCACTGTTCTTCCTGGTTTTGCCAGTAGAGGCAGAAGCAGAGATGGCCAGCCTCGATGAGAACTTCTTGCAGAACGGCTCACTGCCCCAGACGCCAGAGAAGGAGCAATACCTCAGACACCACTTTGAAACACTGGGGAGTGCCTCCCTTGAAGGTAACTTGCAGCCAGTCTCAGAGAGGGCTTTCAGGCCTGTGGTTGGGCTTGCGAGGGATGGTGAATCAAGCTGCCTGGCTGGCCCATGGGGTTAGGGGCTGTTTCATGACCATTCGCCAGGATTCACCTGCACATCAGCTGCATACGCCATCCCTTTCAAAGACTCAGGGCTGCTTTCAGTACCCTACAATCCTAGGCCAACAAGCAACCAACACTATCACTGTTGAAGCTGGACCTGTGAGTTGGCAGCCCCTACCTATCACTCCCTGGCCCACTTCCAGAGACAGAGGAGCTGATCCCAAGCTTCAAGGGACAAGCTGGGGCAGCCCTTTTTTCAAACCCTCTCTCCCCTAACTTCATGCCAGAACTGGGGGCATCTTCAGCATAACTTTTTGCTCCTTTTACAGAGGCGACAGTCCTGCAGGTCACAAGATGCTCCTAATCCAGAGCAGGCCCTGCCTCCCAAGTCCAAAACTGATCCTTTCTCTTGGCTTCTGCCTAAGACCAGGGCGCTGGGGACTCATCCACACTGTGGGATCCTTGGTGCTCTCTAAGCTTAGTTGTTTTCTTGCAGTTGTTTTCTTGCATTACCCAACTAGGTAACTCATCAGTTCTGTTTACTCGGGTCACGAAACATCTGCAAAAAACAACCAAGCTCAGGGACCACCAAGGACCCCACAGTTCGATCCCAAGCTAGAAATATTCTCTTGTATTGGTACTCATACACATTCTATGCCTGCCCACGTGTATGCAGAAAAGTTTGATGGTTGTATCAAAGATCTGAAGCCATTTGAAGATGATGACGATGGGGGAGGCCCACTTCTGAATCCTCGTCTGAGCATTTCTGCCAGGTTTCTCTCTCGCAGTCAGAGGAATGGCAGGTCAGCTGCTTCTGTTCATATCACCTCTATTTGTGGGGAAGCTTCATCTGGAAACCTGCTCTGAGGTTGTTCTCTTCCACAGATTTTCTGCTGCGTTTTTCCCAAGAATCCGTCCTCTTCCACAGGCAGCCACCGTTGAACACGTAGCAGAGGACAGTTTATCACACAGCAGTTTCATGAAATTCAAGGCAAGTTGGGTGGCATTCATTTGTGGAAGCAAATATATTAATAACTAAACTCATTGTGCAGCAGTTAGATGGGTAGCAACATAATTAGTGGAACAATAAGTTTGAGTGGTGACATTTACCAGATTAATTCCTTGAATCTCAATTAAATTTGTAGCGGTACTGGAAAAAATATAGCGCTGCCTGATACTACAATACTTTCTTAAAATTTAAGATGAGAGAAAATAACTATAGATGCCTTGGATTCAGACTTCCATGACTGGGCTGAAAGGGATGTCTTCACAAAGTTTACATGATTTGAAAACATGTCAAGAGTTACGATTTCCCCCAAGGAGCTCTGGGAGGCATTTTGTGAAAACCCTGGAGCCTCTTACCTTCCAGCTTGCTGCATAAAAGGTGGTGGTATTTTAGGACCAAGGAAGGGTTTGAAAGCCTGTTCTCAGACCTCTTGAGATCATAAAGTGGAATAAAAAGCTCCATCAAACACTTCTGACTTGACAAAGAAATGAAGCTGCTATTATTGAACCCACTCAGTTGCTATCTAATGCTCTGTGAAACAACTGATTTTAGAAACCTCCAGCAGAAATTCACTCAGAGGTGAAAGAAAACCTTGATGCCAAAGCATCCTGTGCTTCAGGTAAGAATGCTGACTGAGCAAACCGATCCTGTAAATAGTTTGGGCAATCTTTTTTTTCCCCTTGGGATAAATAGGTTTGATCCTGTCACTTGTGGCGTTCTGCAGCTGAACTGCCAGCTGATGTGATCAGCTGGAGCAATTTATCTGTCCCTTGGAAAGAATGCAGTCAGCTGCATTCCAGTTGGCTTCTTTTTCCCACCCTTGGTAAACCTCCAACCATGGAAACCTTTTTTTATGTTTCCCCTTCTGTCTTATTCTCAGAAATTCAGGCTCTCATCAAAGGTTTTGAAATGAACTTGCAGCCTTTGTGCTCCAAATTTCAGGAAACTTTGCAACTATATGACAAGGTAAGGGGTGAGGTCAGCAGTCACATATTCAATTACGATAAATGGAAGATGAGGGTTTCCTCCGATGGGCTTGCCTTGTTACTAAAATGCGCTTTGTGCTAGAGTGTTCGATGCTGCTCTTATCATCTCTCCTGTCTGAGGTGTCTGTAGGGTGTGATAAAAAAAAGTAGAGATGCCATTTTGACCCCACTCTGCAGACATCCCAGCTCCTGCTTTAGGGGGGCGGTTGATCTTGAGAGGAGGAGTAAGAAATTCCTCACTTCGCACTGGATAATCAGATGGCAGTGCCAGAAAGTGTTGCATTGTTGCTGTGCAGGTGTTTTCTTGCACTGACACAACTGAGGAGGAACTCTCCCACGTCAAGCACAAGCTGGCTAGCACTTTCTGCTGGATGAAGACCAAACTGGAAGTTAGAGACATCAAGGATAATACAGATGTAGCCACAGCCACTGATGGCTTGTCTTGGCCAACCTACCTCCAGGATAGTGAAGCCCATGCACTCCTGAAGCATTATTCTGACTCACTGCTGAATTTGGTCCAGCAGAAGCTGGATGAAGCACAGAAAACAGATGTAGCTTGAAATGCACTTGCCCTACTTCCAGACCCACCCACATTTGTTGCACATGGATGTTCATTTCTGTGTGACTCCTGAAGAGCTGGGCATTTGGCAAGATAACTGATTCATGTTTTACCTTTAGCACTTTGTTTGCATCCATAGGAAAAGTTAAAATGTTTACCTACAAATGCTGACATTTTGGTCAGATTTTAAAGTCTTCTTTTATAAAAAAGCATTTTAATAAAGGAAGAAAGATAAAATTCAAAGGGTGAACTCTTCCTATGGTGCTGTTTTGTCCTTGGATTGCAGCACTGCTTTGTAACTGTTTACTATTTTTAAGGTTCTAAATATAATAAAATATTATTGGATTTAAAAGAGATGTGCAGACTAGTTTACCATGCAGGAACTTCAGTGACAGAATTCAACAGAGAGGCAACAAGGTTTTCCTGTTTCAACTGAATTTCTTTGCCTCTTAAAAATTAAACAAAATTATTATGACATCAATTTTAAATCAGTTTTTGATTCATCATAAATTGCTTACTAAAATTAAACAGGCAAGTGTGTTTTATGTTTATTTTTAAAATGTTAGCCTGCTTTCCAGTAAAAGTAGTCTGAAAGCAAGGCTTTATGTTGCTCAACCTACCACACCACATCACACCAAATTTTTTCCTGATTCTTCTAGTTATTCTCTTCCATGTCACATTTTTTTATTCCCCATGGACCTGAAGCAACCTGAGCAACAGCAAACACCCAATAGGCTTGGAGTCATCTCCTTTTCTCTTTACAGGTAGTCCTCAGCTTATGACCATTAGCCAAATGATGGTTTAACAGCCTTGGAAAGGGTCCTTTACGACTTGTAAAGCACTTCTTACTGTTGCAAAAGTTGTGTGCACACACATAACCCCATGGTCATATGTTCACAATCTGACTCATTGGCAATCTATCTGTTCACTCTTATGACCGGTTGCCAAGTCCCCTGCAATCATGTGATCACCATCTACAATCTCTGCGGCTTCCCCAGGTCATTGGGGAAACCAGCAAGGAAGTTTGCAAGCTGCTGCTGCCTGCCAAGAGGTCTCCCCCTTGTCTCTGGGAGCTGGTTGAAGGAGCGGCCTGCCAAAGAATTTCAGCTAATTCTGTGCCTGCTGAGTGGACTTCTGGCTGGGGAATTTGGGGAACTGAAATCCAGAAATCTTCAAATGGCCGAATTTGAAAAACACTGCCGCAGAGCTAAGAGTGAGGCAGGACTGCACTCCTGTAGCCACTTGGCCCGAGGAAGGGGGCTCTGTGGGAAGCGGGGGGCCGGATTCCATGCAGTCCTGACCTCCGTACAGTCCGGCTTGCTGCTACATGTTTCCTAGAGCCAAGCTGTCTGTCTATACACAGTACCAGAGCTGCAGGTGGGCTGTTTTCAGCATGATTTGTTAATCAAAAAGAGGATGCTCACATTAAAATCAAACCACTCAGAAATCTGACAAAGGAAACAGGTTTATTCAAATCTGAGCACTCAGCAAGACATGGAAATCTAGTCTGTTTGAAAGGAGAAGCCTGTTGGCTTTCAAGTGCAAGGTGGGGAGAAAAAAAGCGAGGCTCCCCAAACAAGGACCTTGGATCTCCGGGTTGAGCCAGACTCTGCAGGCGAGCCTCGTCTGGTTGCAGACGGAATTTGGCTCCATTGTTTCCCCGTCGTTTCCCATAAGCGGGCTTATTCCCGGCCCTAGAGAAGATCGTGCGCGGCTGGGGTCAGCCAGGTGGCTGCTGAGGCTTCCCAGGGAGAGTTTTTCCGTCTGGAGCTGAAACGGGAGGCTAGATCGGAACGGCATGAACATGCAGCATTTCGGAGGGCCAAACACAAGCAGCAGTGTGTGCTGTGAAAAAAAAAAAAAACTGTAGAGTACAGCTGCAGTGTTCGAAAAGCGGAGCCCAACAATTTTAACGGGTTTCTGTTGATGAAGACGTGAAATTAAGCCACTGTCTTGATATCTTGAAAGTAGCGCGTTTTAATTTTAAGGAGCCCCGAAATCATACACCCGTATGGCTGGTCCAGAAGGAACATGGGCGTGCTGGCCTAAAGAAACATGCTGTTGATTCACCACATTTCAACTACGCCACTTGTCATGAAAGAGGCACCATGAGATTTCCAAGGATAACATTGCAGCAATTCGTTCGACCCTTTCCTGCAAGCAGGAAAGTCCCCCAAAGTGAATGCCTCCCCTGTCACCCCCAGTATCTGGAAGTCTGATGAATGCCAAAGGATGGCCAAAGGCCGCAACAAAGAGGTTCGATCTGGCGTGATAGGTACCTTCGCTCGGCGAAAGCAGGCTGCCCGCTACTCGGCAGAGGTTGCTTTGATCTCTAAGGGCCGAAGACCAAGAACCACTGGAGGAAGGAAGGGGCGGTGTGTGAACTCACAAGGCTCCTTTCTACCAAAGCGGCTCACATCCTAAACCCCTTTCATTCTGTTTAGCAGTTCCGTGACTTTCTGCTGCTGGTGGGAGGTTTAGTGGCCTTCTTGTGTTCTGATTTCTGACTCTTTGTGCTGCTGTTCTTGAAGACAAGATGACTTTCCTGTCCTGGTTGCAGCTGCCCAGCCAGAGGGACAGGTAACTGACCTCGGCTCTTCTCTCCAGAGTTAAAATGCGAAATTTGCATACGATGAATGCAAGCAGTTGTAGGCCTGTAGTTGGAAGCACGCAACATGCAAAAGAGATGCAGTGGGACGTCACATATTAAGCAGGCTTCCCCCCCATCTCGTTTTGATGCAAATTGTTGGGAGATCTGGTGTTGCTCTTTTAAATAGCCCATCCTCAGAATTAGTCCTGCTCATCAGAATGATGCTGAGATTTTGGACTTTGCTAGATGATGGACAATTGAAGTGGTAACTTCTGGAGTCCTTTTGGGGATGGAGGTTAGAAGGAATTGGGGTCAATAGCTTGGAAAGAAAGAGCCAGGAGTTTGGCTTTTTCATTTATTCTAGGGGTATATTGATAAAGGTGGCTTTTCAAATTGCTCAAAATTAGAGATCAGAATTTTATTGGATAGCAAGTTCAAGTTGTAGATTTGCTAAGTGTTGTTCTCTTTCTGCAAGAAGAAATGGGTTGATATAGAAGAAGAAGCAGGGTTTAGAAACTGCAATGAGCACCATAAAAGACGTTCCCTTCCTCCTAGACATTAAGTGTCTCCTTCAAGGACCACCTTCCATTGTTGGTGACACCCAACGTCTTGGTCCATGTGGACGATCATCCTGGCAACCCCAGACCTGCCATCCTATCAGCCATGCCAAAATCTTTCCTGGTAAAACGTTGTAACTTGGCACAGCCAGGAAGACGGAATTGGGGTGAACTCTCTGACCAGCTCCGGGGAGACTTGTACGTGCCAGGTAGGTGAACCTCTTGAATGGTGTCTTTCTGGGCACTGGCTGTTGTGATCAGGTTGGCTGAGGATAATGAGAATGAGAGACTCCCACATCCGGAGGGCACCCAGTTGGGGAAAAGCACCGAGGAAGAGCTGCAAGAGACCAGGTTATCCGATTCACCTGTCTGTAAGGCAGATCCCCACCTCTCCTTTCTGAGCGCATTCGTGGAGACGGAGGAGTCCTGTCCTTGAAAGGGGACTAAAATGCTGTCCTGCTCGTTTGCCTCAATGCTTTAGAGAACGGTGCGGTCCAAGCCCTTGTCAGCCCCAGAATCCTCAGCCTCAGCAGCGCGAGTGAGCGGGACGGAGGAGACCCTCCCAGCCTTGTCCAAAACCTATTTCACTCTCAGCCACAGCTCCTGGAGGAGCATCCTCCCAGCCACAAGGTAAGGCCAATCCAGAATGAAAACCCTCAGAACTGGGTTCAAGTCCTTAATACTTACAGTACTTAAAAGATGAGTCTTCAGAAGAACTGCCTGCATTTTCTTGGTCCTCTAGGCTTTGGAGCAGCCCAAGAAGTGAGTTGGATGTATGAATGGTGGGTGTGAGATTTTTACTGGGGCTTCAACTTTGCTTTTTCTTTTCAAAGTTGATTTTGGAAATTGTATTATATTTTGTCCCGTTTTTTTGTTCAGAGTTCTTTTGATAGATGGGTGGCCGTGTGCATTTGGGAAGGAAAGAAGGAATGGGAGAAAGGGAGGTTGGGGGGGAGGGAGGAAAGTAAAAAGGGGAGGGCAGG
>JANHZU010003486.1:37663-49378 GCA_032468055.1 Acrochordus granulatus
CCAAAGTTCATGTGTTTTAGCCATTTTTAATCTATAAACTGGCTGTCAGATTTGTCTAGTGTGTGCTAATTAATGATCCTTTACACATTTATATAATCTTATTCCCAAGAATATCATACTGCTAACTCATCATATTCCAGCAAGTATTTATACTTTGTAAAAATTGTAAGGCCTGACTGGGCTCTTGAATTTAAATCTAGAGAGTTGATCTCTGATTAGCCCATATCAAACAAGTCCAAGAAAACTGATTCCTGATTGGCTCCTTGTCTAAGTAGATTTATGATAATTTTATTTTGAAGAAATTCGAAAAGAAATGTTCGTGATTGCCCGGTCTTTGAGCCTGACTGTTAAGGGATCTGTCTAGTGAGGATGCTATGGATGTTGTTGGAATATTTATGGATCTCATTTGAGACATCTTGATAATTTCTTCAAGGTAATAAGCATTCTGCTAATGAGAACAGATGGACAATACAATCTAACTACAATAAAGATACATCCAAACACAAATAATTTTCAGTAAGAAAGTTGTTTCTTCCCTATAATTAAAAGGGTAAAGACCATACTGGAAAACTATTAGAAAGCACAACCTAAAAACAGTCTACAAACCAACAAAGAAGATTCAAGAAATCATCCAGTCATCCAAAGATGGTAGAAATCCACTCTATCATCAGGAGTATACCTCATATCCTGCAGTTGTGGACAGGTATATATTAGAACCATAAAATGCAGTATAAATATTTGGTTAAAAGAACATTAAAAGCATTGCCATTTAGGATAATCTGAAATAAAATTAGTAGTGGAATATGTGCTGCTTCATATAAGACACAAGATCTAATTCAAAGGCACATAAGCACTGATAAAGTATCATGTGTGACTACATAGAAAGACTATTGTGATCCATAAACATTCCACTAACTTCAACATGGAGAAAAGTTTGAAAATAAACCAAGCATGAATCCCAGGTGTATACCACACCAATACCGATCAGTCCTTAACTAATCAACAACAAACAGGATCTTCAGCAGCCTTGCCAGAAAGAATACCTAGCAATAGCCTGATTCAAAGATAGGCCAATCGAGAACTCTTGGAATTCAAATAAAGCATGTGAATGTCTCCTTAGATGAAGAACCATCAGGAACCAGCTTTGTGGATTCCCATGGGATGGATTCCTATGACATAATCAGAGACTAGCTTGCCAGATTCAAATATAAAAACCCAGTAAGTCACTGTTCACTGGCCTGTAACTGCCAAGCACACTATAAAGCAGCTCATTCTGCTTCTGAAGATGCCAGCCACAGTTGGCAGTGAAATGTCAAGACACCAGAAAACTAGATGATGCCCATTCAACCTGAAAGTTCATCATTGCTTGATTGATCCTGACCCAGAAAGCCTGCACTAGCCAACTCTTCACAATGTGCATGATGCTAAATTGGTTGCATTTACTCTTTCCAAATATCTTCTGTCTGATGTAATAGCCTAGAACCTGTTGCTCATATAGCAAAAAACAGAACTGCCTATCCCCATTCTCAAAAGTGGGTACATCATCAGTTAACTTAGTATCTACTTTTTAAAGACATCATCTCTATTTTGTTTTTTTGAAGATATCCATTTTGCTATATTTGTGTATGGGAACTTTATTCTTTGGAATGGAGTGTAACACATGAGTTACTGGAGGTCATAGAACCAAATCCCATACAACTGGAGGGCTCAGGTTGAAAAAGGATACTGTCTAACATTTTGATGTATATCTCAGAGTAGAGTGAGGACCATCAATTGTAATTTATAGAAAATTTACTGAATTTCTGTTCTAATCTTTCCATACCACTTTCACATAAACAAAGAGAACTTCCTGATTCCCAACAAATGAACTTGCTAAAATGGAGAGATAAAAAATTAAAGTTTCTCCCATTTTAAAAATATTGACATCTTACCTGGTGAAGAATTCTGGGAATCACAAAAGAATTGCACTTTTATTTATCACTTTGGTAGTTCCTAATAAACATACTGCCCAGCAATAAATTACAGAATTTTCCTTCAAAATTTATTTCTTAAGTTTCTATTCTGCCTTTTGTTCAAGAGCTCAAGGCATACCAACACAACTCTGATAGGTTTTTTTTTTTAGAATTCAGGATGTATTGTTAAATACTGCAATAATTATTTCAGATTTGTTGAGCCACTGAAATTATTCAACAGCAAATGTAGTTGCACAAATTTCGTTATTTTTATTCTTTTTTTTTGTGCAAATGGGACTTGAAATTATCTTATTTTAAAATATTCAGATTTGTGCTGAAACCATATGAGCATTAGGGCAATGCACTATGCTTGTCTGGGCGCATGCACACACACTTCAAAAAAGAGCAAGGGACAAGAACTATGTCACAAACAGACTACAGAAAAACAGTGCAAAACATCTAATCACAGCAGTGCCAGCAAACTTGAACCTGTCCAGAAGGATCGCAGGCTCTCAGTGTTTAATTGCTGTTGATAGCTCTGGCTCAGTCATGCATGACAATGTGTGTGTCACGCTGCTTCCTGCCTATGTTCATTCCTGTCAGCTTTCACTCCAGGTGACAGAGCACTGCTTCTCTGACCATGTTGGAAAGTAGGGCGGGGGAGGAAGAAAGGAAACTGAACTCTTGCAAGCCCTGCCAAAACCAAACGGAACAGACCCCCAAGGGGACAAGCACGCCTGAGAGTTTTCAGCACAACCAGCTTTTTCATTCATGTTTTTAAAAATAAAACAAAATAAAATGATGGAGCATCTGCAACCTCCTGCATTGCAACTGGCAAGCTTTGAGTTGACTGTTGAATGCATCCTAGAGGCTGCAGGGAGCAATTTGAATAACAATTGAGGACCAATGAAAATTAGCATTTTTGGTGAACTGGAGCTTCAGAACTGCTGATCTGAACAGCTAACATGAAAGAAAGAAGGTTGGGTGGGGGGAGGAGAACAATGTGATTTAAATCACCTAAAAACTGCATAATAGCATCCTGCCTCTTTTCTAAAAGTGATTGCTGAATACTTTACAGTACGCTTCATCCTATGTTTAGCTGAGCCCTTAAATATGTTTGGTACTTTAGTTACATATGCATGATTTCAACTCAAAGAAATAAAATTTTGTCACTTGTAAAATGTATGTTTTAGGCTTTGATCCTAAATTAGGATAGTGTTCCAGTCTCCAAATCAATTTTCATGTTGCAACATTGCAGGGGTGATATTTATGGTCATATACTGGAAGACAAATTCCCGAGACAGGTCTCTTTTCCTTGCATTCCTCTTATTTTTTTAAACCGATCATATGTTTTCAAGTAATGTTGACTCTTGCAGATCACATAGATAAACTTCTCTAGTTTGGCCCTTCATGTCTTTCAACAGTGCATGTATCGCCACCAAAATCTACTTAATTATCTTCTCTTTTCTTCCATCTTTCCCAGCATAATAGACTTCTCAAGGAAACTAAACATTGTTATAAACACATCCTAAATGCAATAATCTGAATCTGGTCATTTGTGCCTCAAGGGAGAATTCCGAATTGATTTATTCTGGGATCTATTTGTTTGTTTTCTTAGCTATTCATGGTATCCTCCAATATCAGAGTTCAAAAGTGTCAATACTCTTCCTGTCCTGATTCTTCAAGGTTCAACTTTCACTTCTACAAAGTATCATACTGATGACCATCACCTGAACGATTCTGTGCTTAGTAGGTGTAGACAAGTTGCAACATCTGAATATCTTTTCCAATGCTTTTTTCCTGCCCTACCAAGAGTTAGTCTGGATGTATTTCTTAACTGCCTCTTCCTTTATGTTGATAGTTAATCCCAAAAGGCAGAAACCACCCATTAAAATATCTTCATTGTCATTTCTAAGACTGATGGCTGTACCTATTGTCATTAACTTGTATTTAATCTTACTTCATTTTTTTCCACTATGCTCCTTGACTTTCATTACTAGAGCTTCCAGATCACTTGTGTTTTCAGCTAACAAAGTAGTGTCATCAGCATAGCACAGATTATTGATATTACTTCTTCCAGTTTTAAAACTGTGCTCATCTTCTTCCAATGTAGCTGGCCTATGTCTGTATTCAGCATAGGTGTTGAATACATAAGGAAAAAGCATGCAGCCTTATCCCACTCCTTTGCTGAATTGCAGCCATTCTGCTTGGCTATGTACAATGCTATGTCTTCTTACACATTTATACAATAATTTATCATCATCTATTCACATAACTCCACATGAATTACATTCTTAAAAACAGAGCAGTAACCATATTTCACAAGTGTTGTATAATCTGGAGCTCTTCTTAACAAAGGCTATCCTGACCTTAAAGGACAACCCAGGATTAATCTTATAGTGCCTTCAGAGTTCCCTCCTGTCTAATACATATTGAGTAGGTAGTTTCCACTTACAGAAAACTTAACATAATGATTACCTGATAGTAACAACCAGCATTTTGAGTTAGGCCCAGAAGTCAATTAGCACCCAATAAAAATCTTGCAGCTTGTTATTATGCTAAGCTGGTTGCCACCAATGTGCAGATCACCACTTGTCATCAGTTGCCATCTTGTCATCACTTGTCATCACTTGTCATCAGTCTGATGCTATATTTTATATCAGCTGTAGCTTCCAAATCATAATCAAGCAGAGCAAACTATACTAGTCTTATCAGGATATTACAAGAGCATATGTCCCTTCTTCAGATATCTCCTAGGCCAGGAAACATCACAACTGGTAGACAAGCCAAAGTTGCCATAAGTTTCTCCTGGATATGGCTTTTATCTGCTACTCTATCATGAGCTATGAGTCTGGGAAAATCTGATACTACAACATATTGATTGTTCAAGGGAAGGGTAATCTTATCAAGATGGAATAATTCTTAGTCGCAGAAGGCCTCTGTATGAACAGCAACTCTGTGGTGTCCTTGGTGCTCTCTGAACTTGGTTGTTTTCTTGCAGATATCTCATTACCAAACTGGATAACATCATCAGTGCTAGAAGGGAATGGGTTTTTCTCTCTTTATATATAAAAGACTTGCCCTGTCAGTGTTAGTGGGAGTGTTCCTGGTGGTTCCTTGATTAGGCAGCCACATGACTCCCCTCTGCCTCCAGAGAAGTATAAGCAATTTGGATAACTTAACCCTTCAAAAATATTTTGATTAAAAAAAAATATCTTCTTCCCATATCTAATCTCTTATCAATAATCAAATTGCAAAAACACATCATTCAGTCCTAATAAGGTGTATTAAGAGCTACCAGAAATATTAACATATATATTTTAATCTTAAACAAAAAATTCAATTTTATAATCAAGCTTTTTACTTTCTCTAAAAAATAAAGCAAAAGAAATCTGTCTCCCCTTATAAACAGATCTTCAAAGGCTTGTCATTCAGTATTGTTCAAAAGGAAATCCCACTAAATGCTACCAGAAACCACAACATCATATATTTTAATTCTGATCCAACAGATTCACTTTGTAAACCTTGTTTTTATTTTTAAAAAGCTTGATATTTAGTCCCATCAAATAGACACCACAAACAAATTTCATACCATTTTCTTATTATATCCTTTCAGGAACTACCTGAGATTGTTTCCTTGGTTTCACACATTCCTTTTGTAAATCCAAGATAAGAAGGCTTTCCAAGTCATTCTTCTGATTTATTATTTGCATGTCCCCTTTAATTATTTAAGACATCAACTGGTAAATGTAAATCCATTTTGGCATCATTTTCTATATCACTCTCATACTCTGGCAATTTTAAATCCACTTTGAGATCCACAGCATCTTTTTCCTTTTCAGTTTTGTAATCCAGCAATTTTTAAAACCCCATATCCACATTCACATCAGTCTCTATCCAATATAGCCTGTTGATCTTCTACATCCTCTGCTATCATATCAGGTAATCTTATAACTAACTTCTGAGTATATTGTTCCCAAATGGCCTTAATTTCTTCTATAGTCAAGTAGTGTTACTCCATTGTATTAAGTGCCAGCTTGGTCTAGTGGTTAAGGCACCAAGGTAAAAAATGGGAGACCGTGAGTTCTAATACCACCTTAGCCAGGAAAGCCAGCTGAGTGACCTTGGGCTCATTTTAGGGCACAACAGTGATGGAAGATGATTCTCATATTGATGGTCAAGAAGTCAACATACTGACTAGTGACAGGATCAAACATGAAGGTTTAAAATCTTTGAAAAAAAAGAAATACAATGAATCTTATCTACTTTAGGATTTATTCCTAACTGAAGTTCAGAACACCAGGACAGACAATGTGTCATTCCCAACAAAATTCTCCTTAGCAGTTCCTTGCCATCCATTAAGCTGGAATGTCACTTGGAAACAAACCATCCACATGTAAGAGAAAGGTCAGATTTTTTAAAAACCACAAGAAAGTCCAAGATGCTACTGTGACTTGCTTACAGATATATGCAAAGACCTAAAATGAAAACACAACTGAAGCATTGTTTCTCTTAAGTTACAGGATAGCCTGTATCATGCATAAGATCTCATCAAACTATGTGTGTAAGAAATAGTTATATGCTTGGAGAGGGGGCAATGAAAAATGTTTCAGCAATCCAATGTTCTAACAACACTATGTCCAGACTTATTCATAAAATCTCAGACTCTATTGAAGATGAATTAATTCAGAAACTGAAAAATTGTAAAGTGTTTTCAATGTAATTGGATGAGAGTACAGATGTCACCAGATTTGCTATATTTCTTGTTTTTGTGAAGTATCCATTTGAAGAATCTGTCAAAGATTTGTTTCTATGTGCACCTTTGGAGACCAATGCAACTGGGGAAGAACTTTTTAAAATAATCAATTGTTACATGTGTAAATACAATCTTGGTTGAGGGTAAGTGTGTTGATGTATGAAGCAATGGGGCTGCAATAATGGTGGGGAAATTAAAAGGGATGATATCAAGCATAAAAAATGTAGCATCAAATTGTACTAGTAGTTATTGCATCTTGCAATATTGCAAGATGCAATATTGCATGGCCTTGTAGCGAAGAATATTTCATCTGACATAAAGGATGTTCTTCGGCTGTAAAAATTGTCAGTTATGTAAAGTCTCACTCATTCCAATCAAGACTTTTTGCAAAAGCTTGTGAAGAAATTGGAAGTCAACATCAATCGCTTCTAATTCACACAAAAGCTAGATGACTTTCAAGAGGCAAAGTCCCGGCCAGGCTTTTTATGCTGCACAATGAGCTTCTAGTTTCCTTCCTTCTATTTTCCTTCATCCAAAGGGGATGACCTTTCTGCACTTAGCAGACATGCCAGATTTTTATGTAATGAGAAGTGGCTCATGCGATGTGCATACCTCGCCAACATATTCAACAAACTTATTGAAGTTACTATATCTTTGCAGCAGAAACATACAACCAGATTTACAGTGAGAGATAAAATAACATCACTGAAAACCAGACTTAACTTTGGATCAAATGTGTAAATGAGAAAAACTTCAAATGTTTCCCTCTCCTGGCCCAGTTTCTAAGCGAAAATGAGTTGGAAATTGAAGCTAATGTGCACAAAAACATTTGTGAGCATTTAATGAACCTATGACATCCTTGTTAGAGTACTTCCCAGACACCAGCAGGGTCATCGAATGGGCACAAAACAAATCTTATATGTGTCTATGCCAGAGTATGAAGATGTTACTGAAATTCAATGTATCTCTGCTTTAAAAATGAAATTTGAATCTGTGCCACTGAATGACTTTTAGATAGGACTGATAGACATACTATATATTTGTTAGTAGCTGAAAAGGTTATGCCAACTCTGCTCCTCTTTGTGTCCACCTATTGACGCAAATCAGGCTTTTCAGCTTATGCTTACACCAAAAACAAATTGAGGAGTAAGTTGGATGCCATCCCAGATTTATGTATTCAGTTGTTGGACATAAAGCCTAATTTCAAAATTATTTTAAGTACAAAAATAAACAATTTTCTTTTTTATTAGGTGTAAATCCAGTATTTTCACATACCAAAATAAAGGTTTGTAGTTATAGCCAATATTTTCTTGTACCAAAAATAAAAGTTTGTGGTTGTATTTAAAATCTTTTCTCTTTATTTCCAACGCTACCACACTATGCAAATCACTCAGGCAATAGGAGTAGATGAAAGAAGGAAGAAACTTTGGAGGTTCACAATGCTGAGTAAAAGTCAGGGATTGAGTTCGGGTTCTGAAGGAAAAAAAAGTCTTCTGAAGGGTTCCATAACTAAAAAAGTTTTGGAAGTGCTGGACTAAGGAATATCATCATCAATGATCCTGAATGTAAGACTTATCTTAGCTGCCCTCTACCTTTGAAACAGCGTTATCTTCAGTGTTCCAGAAAGCAATCAAGAATTGGCTGTTCTTGAGGACTTGGGGGAAGATATGAATACTTGACTGTGCCTGATAAAGTGGTATCTGGTAATTCATAATAAAAGAATAAGATTTCTACATTTGCTGTCATGTTATCTAGTTTAGTCCTATTGTATTATAGAATGTGAACTGCTCAGATTTGTTTTTGACTGGAGTGGTGTATAAACTTTAGTAGGTAACTAAGTAAATAAAAGTTTGTCCACAAATTATATTATAAGATTGATGAATTTTGAGTCCATATTTAGAGTGCTGAGAATTGGTTGAACTCCCAGGTGTTTTGGCAGGACCATGAGAGAAATGTAAAATCCCATTAGCACAAGAGAAAGAAGAGCTAAGGCTTCTTTCTGGCAGAGTAAAGAAATTGAGAGTTGGGGAACTAAAGGAAGTTCAGAACTGCATTAGCCTTGTCATCCCAAAGGAGTTCCAACTGAAAAAGAATTTAATGGAGTTATAAAACTCATTGGACAACTATTCATTTAATATCAGAGAGCTCATTGTACCATTCAGTCCCCCCCATATTCTCCTTATATGAAATGAAATTGGAATATTAGATATTTTCTATAACAATCCCAGAGGCAATAGAAAATATAGTGATTGTGTGAAGCACTTTGAAGCCATCTTGTTTAATTACTTATTATAATGTTCTTAAATGTGCCTTGTAATTATATCTCCAAATCCAAGTCTTATTCTTCTAGTCTGATCGTTGCTTATTATGATTATGATCTTGAGAGTTGTTTGAATCCAACTGCAGTAATATTATAGTTAAACAACCCATGGCTTGATTCACTATATCAACCCATCCAATATTTTGCTGCAGTCCCTATTAATATCTCTTCCTGTGCAAATGGCAGTTACTGAAACAAATGTGGGTTTTCTTATAAAATAGATGTTTAATATAGTAATATTGTAAGCTGATTATAAGCCGCCTAGCATCACCTCTACGTGAGAGGGGATTCATATAAGTTTTAACAAACAAATAAATAGAACGTCAGAAAAACAAAGGATGGTGCTTTAGATCAGACCATTTGTTCAACTAGCCCAGTTCTGTTTCTACTGATCTGTTGCAGTTTTCTCGCTCTCAGATCAAATCTCTTTCTTGTCATCTGATCTTCAGAACTGTAATAACTGTAATTGACTCTGAGATATTACATGTCTATAGCACAAATATTTAACTACTGCATAGGTTTGTATGGATAAACGCATTCAGCATTGATTTACATCCTTATTAAACAATATTCCCAATACAAAATACCTTTCTTAATAAGATGATTACATTTTAACATCTGGCAGAACATGAGTATAGAATGGACTAATCTAGTTATACTCTGCAACGGATGACTATAGAATTTTGTTTTGTTCATTTAGTACAAATTCTGCTTGCAGTTATAGAGTAACCATTCTGTTTATCAACTGAGAAGCATTTTCAGATTTACTTGCATGGTAGTCCACAGGATGTGCTGTTTTCAGGATAGAAATTAAAATCTGGATTGCCCCATCCTAGATTTAGCATGAAAAATTAACTTTTTTTGGAGAAGGAGAGAATCTGGAAATAAAACAGAAGCTGGTAGCAAGATAAATAATTAGAGCTAAACATGAATCTCCTTGGAAGGGAAATACCACAGAGGCAAGAAGAGGACAAACTATTTTGTCACTCTGTCACTGCAACTGCACCCTGACATATAATCCTTTAGGGTGTGGTTGAAAAGGACAAATTTCCACTGTGGGAAAGGGAACTTCAGCAGCCCTGCTCATCTTTCTCTCATATAAAAACTGACAGGCATGTCAAAGATATGATGGGATAGTGAATAAATAATCAGCCTTGACAAGATAGACCTTATCATGCTGTTGAGCCAAAGCTTGAGACAAGAGTTGGGGCAATCAAAATATCCAACAATACAAACTTTTAGAAGAATGAGCGATGAATATAGTTCATGTTTTGTCATTGCTGGTCCGTCCAGGATTAAAGCATTAAATCCATTGTAATGGGTTCAATGTTATGACTTAGTTAAAATAAATAGAAGGATGAAAATAAGTGCTGGATGTTTGTGATGTGAACTAGGAGATGACTATTCCTCTTTTAATGTAGGTATGAGCAGTTCACATTTCATTACTTGAACTGAATGATTCTCATCCCTTTTAATCAATGTTGCTGCTTGGATCTTAAAGGTGAAGAGGTAATTATTACTCAACTGCCCTAATTTCAAGACAGCCGTAGGTCAATTTTCATGGAAGGATCCAATTCAGATTTCTTTGTAAAAGTTTCCTGTAAATCTATTTCTTGTTTACAAAAGCATTAGCTATGAAAAAAAATTCCGATTCCAAAACATTAACCCTCTTACCTGAAAAAATACAGCTTGTTCTTACGCAATATCTATATAGATTATTTCTGCTGTGTTTTTAAACATTTTGTATCATTGTTCTATTTTATTTTATTATTATAGGTAAATACAATAGAAAGTTTTAGTGGTGTATACAATCAATATATATATATATTGAGTTTTAAGTTTTGTCTTGTGTTTTTCAAAAGTTAACCTCAAAATCTCTGGGGGAAAAAAACAAAACAAAAAACAAAAAAATTTCTAGTGCTGAAGAGATAGCAGGATCAGGCAAATTTCTCTGGAACTATTATTTCAGATTGGAATTCCTTAATATGTATGTTCAACTAATTAGTTAAAATTAGTTGATTTGATTAAAAGCAACCTAAGCTTTGGTTTAGCCATGCATTACCTGATCTTTGTTTTCTTTTGTCTTTCTTCTAATATATCTCCAAATGCTATATTTCTTTTCTACATAGCCAACTGAATAATATTCATTAACAATATAGAGGGAACACAAAAAACACTTTCTCAATGTTTCCACCTAGACTTTGGAAATCTGTCTTAAGAAAAACAGAGTAGATCCTGCTCTCTGTCTTCCATCCCTTTTGCCATGAATTTCTAATTAAATAAGGTACTGATACCTCCCCTAAAAATATGGTGAGACTTAATTTACAGAAAACCATACTGGCTCAAACTTCACCTGGTCAACAAGGTCTGCGCTAGATGTCGGAGTCCCTGGACTTCTGGTAAAAAATGGGCTGCAGGACTCCATTGAAGAAGGAAATGCCAATCCACACCAAGAAAACCCTAAGGACAAAAACAAAGACTAAAAGATATGAAGCCAGAAAAAAAGCCCTCAGACTGGAAGGTGTCCAATATGCTACTGGAGAAGAGCAGAGGGCAATTACAAGTAGCTCTAGAAAGAGTGAAGCGACTGGGCCAAAGCTGAAAGGATTCTCAGCTGTGGATGTGTCTGGAGATGAAAGGAAAGTCTGATGCTGTAAAGAACAATATTGCATAGGAAGCTGGAATGT
>JANHZU010003486.1:49478-60554 GCA_032468055.1 Acrochordus granulatus
CTCAGCTGTGGATGTGTCTGGAGATGAAATGAAAGTCTGATGCTGTAAAGAACAATATTGCATAGGAAGCTGGAATGTAAGATCTATGAATCAAGATAAGTTGGATGTGGTTGAACATGAGATGGCAAGATTGAACATCAGCATCTTGGAATCAGTGAACTAAAATAGATGGGAATGGGTCAATTTAATTCAGATTACTACTATATATTCTGTGAAAAAGAATCCCTGAGAAGAAATGGAGTAGCCATCACAGTCAATAAAAGAGTACTAGGGTACAATCTCAAAAAAGACAAAATGATGTTGGTTCAAATCCAAGGCAAACTGGTCAACATTACAGTAATCCAAGTCTATGCCCCAACCACTGAAGTTGACTGATTCTATGAAGGCCTACAGCTCTGTCTAGAACTCACACCAAAAAAATATGACCCTTTCATCATAGGGATTGGAATGCTAAAGTAGAAAGTCAAAAGTTAACCAAAATAACAGGCAAGTTTGGCTTTGGAGTACAAATGAAGTACGGCAAAGACTAACAGAATTTTGTCAAGAGAATATCCTGATCATAATAAATACACTTTTCCAACAACCCAGGAGGAGACTCTACTCATTGGCATCACCAGATGTTCAACACTGAAATCAGATTGATTATATTCTTTGCAGCCAAAGATGGAAAAGCTTTATACAGTCAGTAAAAACAAGATCTGGAATTGACTGTGGCTCAGATCATGAGCTTCTTATTGCAAAATTTAGGCTTAAATTGAAGACGGTAGGGAAAACCACTAGGCCATTCAAGTATGACCTCAATCATATCCTTTATGAATATATGGTGGAGGTGAGGAATAGATTTAAGGGATTAGATCTGATAGACTATGCCTGAAAAACTATGAATGATTCCTAATATTGTACAAGAGATAGTTACTAAAACTGTCCCAAGAAACAGAAATGCAAGAAAGCAGGATGGCTGTCTGATGAGGCTTTACAAATAGCTGAGAGAAAAGGGAAAGCAAAAGGCAAGGGAGACGAGGCAAGATATACCCAACTGAATGCAGATTTCCAGAGAATAGCAAGGAAAGATAAGAAGGCCTTCTTAAATGAACAAGGCAAAGAAATAGAGGAAAACAATAAACTGGGAAAGAGTAGAGATATCTTCAAGGAAATTGGAGATCTCAAGGGAACGTTTCATCAAAAAAATGGGCGTGATAAAGGACAAAAATGGTAGAGACCTAACAGAAGCAGAAGAGATTAAGAAGAAGTGGTAAGAATACACAGAAAACCTTTACAAAAAAGATCTAAATGTCCCTGATAACCATGACTGATTAATTGCTGAATAGAGCTGGACATCTTGGTGTGTGAAGTCAAGTGGGCCTTAGGAAAGATTACTAACAACAAAGCTAGCGGTGAAGGTATTTCAGCTGAACTATTTGAAATCCTAAGATATGATGCTGTTAAGCACTACACTCAATGAAAACACTGTTGAAAACTCAACAGTGGCCGCAGGATTGGAAAAGATCAGTTTACATTCCAATCCTAAAGAAGAGCAATGCCAAGCATGTTAAAACTACCATACAGTTGCACTCATTTCACACACTAGTAAGGTTATGCTCAAACTACTAGAAGCTAGGCTTCAGCAGTATGTGAACCGAGAACTATCAGATGTACAAGTTGGGTTTCGAAGAGTCAGGGAACTAGAGATCAAATTGCCAGCATTTTGTGGATCATGGAGAAAGCAAGGGAGTTCCAGGAAAACTTCTACTTCTGCTTCATTAATGATGCTAAAGCCTTTGATTGTGTAGATCACAACAAACTGGGGCAAATTCTTAAAGAGATGGATGTACCAAACCACCTTACCTGTCTCCTGAGAAACCTGCATCCAGATCAAGAAGCAAGAGTTAGAACCAGACATGGAACAATGTATTGGTTCAAAATTGGGGAGGAGTACAACAGGCACTATATTGTCACCCTACTTATTAAACTTATATCATGTAAAGTGCTGGGCTGAATGAATCACCAGCTGGAATTAAGATTGCCAGGAGAAATATGAACAACCTTAGATATGCAGATGATACTACTCTAATGGTGGAAAGTGAAAAGGAAATGAAGAGCCTTTTGATGAGGGTGAAAGAGGAGAGTGGAAAAGCTGGCATGAAACTCAATATTAAAAAACTAAGAATATGGCAACCGGTCCCATCCCTTCCTGGCAAATGGAAGGGGAAGAAATGGAAATTGTGACAGATTTTACCTTCTTGGGCTCCAATATTATGCAGATAGTGACTTCAGCTATGTAATTAAAAGATCCTTGTTCCTTGGGAGGAAAGCTATGGTAAACCTAGACAACATATTAAAAAGCAGAGACATCACCTTGCTGACAAAGTTCCATATAGTTGAAGTGGACCATAAGAAAGGCTGAACACCAAAGAATTGCTGCCTTTAAATTGTGGTGCTGGAGAAGACTCTTGAGAGTCCCTTGGACTACAAGGAGACCAGTCCTAAAGGAAATCAACCCTGATTGTTCATTGGAAGGACAGATACTGAAGCTGAAGCTCAAATACTTTGGCCATCTAATGCAAAGAGAGGACTCATTGGAAAATACTGTGATCCTGGGAAAAACTGAAGGCAAAAGGAGAAGGGGATGGCAGAGATGAGATGGTTAGATAGCATCATAGCATCATCATGTGATGAGTGTGGATTTGGGCAGACTCTGGGAGGTAGTTCAGGACAAGAATGTCTGGCATGCTGCAGTTCATGGGGTCACAAAGAGTCAAACATGACTGAGCAACTGAACAACAATAACTATTACAACAAAGGTACTGGTATGTAAGATGTTTTGACTGTTAACTGTTATTACAATGTGGATATAAATGCAAGTCACTCAACAGATTTCCACTGCAGGTATGTTTTGCCCTTTTTTATAATGTACTTCCTTGGACTCATCATAAAGTCTTTTCTTGTGTTCTTTTTACTGTAATGTAAGGAAAAATCCAGTGAACTAATATTTTATTTCTTGATGTATTTTCACTGTAAACTATTGCTGATATTCATAGTATACAAATCTTCCATGTACATGCCTCTGCAAAGTTTACAGATAAATAGTTGAGGAGACATAGTAATATTATTGCTGATAAAAACTAAACAAAAGAATTGTTTATTGAAGCTTACTCCCAAATATATGTACATAGGATTGCAAAATCTTGATGCTTTTTGTTTGTTTTACAGATAAGATCTGCATTGTAATATGGGATTTAATCTAGTCTGTTTGTAGAATCTTCATTTCCTGTGAATCACACACATCTGTATAAATTAAAATATTTCTATTCCTAGCTTTATGTATTTCATAAGGTTTTAGTAAAATACAAAGGAGATCAAAGGAGTCTTAGAAAGGAGTGAAGACACTAGCATCACAGCAACAAACATTTTGAGAAGCCATAATTATTATTTATGACTGAATATCAAGTCAAACTATGTTGGTCAAGTGACAATTGTTTGGAAGATGCATCAAGATTCTGTTGGACTACAAATAAATGTCTTTGCGGATGATGGGTACCCTTATACTTGTGGGGGAACTGCTTCATTACCTTTGTATGAACCAGGGCTGCATGTGAATTACAAGTCTGTTTTGGGTGGTGCCTGAGGGTCCCTCTGACCATTATTGGTGAAAATGGATGTCTAGTTTCTCATAATTTCGAAGTTGTAATGTAGTCTCTCAAATAACTATGGAATAGTTTAAAAACAAAGTGGTCTCTTGCAAATCCAAAATCCTCCATTGCTATCTTCAGCCATATATAGGATGTGACATGGCTCCAAACTCACTTTGCATCATTACCACTGCTATTCTCACCTCCCTTAATGTTAAGCATAGTCTCCAACTACCAACAATTTGCTTATCCTGCATCTAATGTAAATCATGCCAGATACATATGTGTGCTTAAGCAGCCTGTGACAGCTGCTTTCCTTCTGCTGAACAAGTGCTTTCTATTAGGCCTATGTAAAGTGACTTGTGTGGTCTCAGTGTTTCTCCCTGCCTGCTCCCTCTCACTTGCCAAATTCAGAAGAGGTTTCTGTGCTTCTTACTCTGCTTTGGGAGCAGCCTGTTAGGGAAAGCAAGTGATGTGTGATTTTGAAGCATTTGCCAGAGCTTGGAAAAAACAGTGCCAGAGGAGGCGAGTAGAGCATCCCAGCAAAATGTTTGCCAAGTGCTTGCTTGGCAAGTGCTATAACAAAAGCTGTGCTAATCTGAATGGCAAAGAAGAACAAAGTGAAGCAACATATTGTAGGTGCTTCACTCTATGAAGTAAAGGGACGGTGTTGCTTCAGAAGGCAGCTTCAAGGGAGTGCTTTGCATGAACCTTCATTGAAATGAAGCTCCTTTTGAAAGGCCCTAATTTTTGTGAGTCTGGATAGCAGCCACACATTTTCTGGGAGTGATGCCAAGAGTGAATCAGAATCATTTATTTTAGTGTATAGCCAGTAGGATGAGTTGCAATAGGCTTGAAAGTAAGGAAATGGGAAATAAATTATATTTAGAAGGAAGTGTTTCAGTTTATTTATTAGTTTTGTTTTTGGAGAGATACAAAATCAAATGGATTTAGTTATCATAATACTGTCATCCACTTTCAACTTTAAGTCTACCTTCAGGAAAGGATGCACAAACAAAAGTATAAGTTGTCAATGGTGTCATGATTAAAAGGTTGGATTGGGTCAAGGCCATATTAAAGACCCTATTCAACCATGGATCAACTGCTCTTTTAGCCCAACCTACATCACACATGGATAAAAGTAACAATGACTTAACCTGTACTCTCTTCAGCACTTTCAAGGAAAGGCAAAAGAAAAATATTATGTTATGTATGTGCATAATTTCAGCATTTTACTACAGTTTTAGTACTTCTGCATGTCAGTCAGAAAAAGTGAAGTATTTGTACATATGTAGATGTGCACATAAATCTTTTTAGAATTAAATTCTCTGGACTCTAATTATTTTGCTCAATAATTAGAAAAACAAATGACCCAAATAAGGTGGGAAGAAAACTAATAGTTGTTGCAAGAAACCCAATATATAATATGGAGCCTAATTAGTCAACTAATTTGTTATATAAGTGTCTAGCATAAAGCTAACTTGTACTTATAAGTCTAATAACCCTACAGCATAATTAGCAAGCAAGTCTTAAGTGCCCTTTTTATAAATGGGCATTATAAGGGCTAGGCTTCAGTCCTGTGGGATTTTCATGGAGCAATCAATATAAGTAAAAAGGAAGCAAATACTGGAATTCACCATTCCAAATTATGGTATAATATTTCAGGAGTAATAAAATCATTTTACCAGGCTTTAACTGATTTATAAGTGTTTTTATTTCAGCATTTAAAACAGGACCCAATTACAGAGCAGGTTAGCATTAACATTTAAGTAGAATGCAGCACATAATGTGCATATAATGCTCTAAAGTCATCCTTCCACACAGATGTAGTTAAAATGTAGGGAAGTGAAAGGGGCCTGTCAGTTGGGGGGGAAGTATCAACACCATAACAGAATGGGATTTCTGGTTTGAGATGGTGTTATCAATTGCTGCCAGGAAGCCCTTGTGAATTTGCTTTTCTTGTTCTGTAAGACGTGGTTATACAGTATTTTTCTTTAGGAGTCCTGGATGGAATACTCAACTGGGTTCTCTTAATATAATTTGAATTTTCTAATCAGTTTACTCTGGGTCTCAGAACAGTCTTTCCCAAACCAGGGCTGAGAGGGATAAGCCTGTGCCTCATGTTTTTGTCTTTTTCTCAGTGTAGTAATGAGTACTGGTCAGAGTAACTGAATCAGTTGGCTGAACATCTACAGACAGAAATTCCCAGTCCTTTCTTTAATTATAGTAGACTAGAAGTGCAAAGCTGCTTCAGATAGAAGCAGGTGAAAAGTTTGCTCATTGACTTTCTGAGTCCATCTGGCACAGAACAACCCTGACTCTAGGTCCGTTTCCAAAATTTGAGTAGATTCTGTTTCCAGAAAGCAACTGTCAAATGCTTTTATAACTGTGGTACCTGGAAGATGGTCACTATCAGGTGATTTGTATACATTTTTCTACAAGAATAATTAAAATCCATGAGATTAAAGTGTAATCAATCAGGGAAAGTCTTGAGCCAACCCAGTGGGACAATTTGCCAGGGAAATCACTACTGATAAATCCATTTGATAGATACAAATTAGTTTGTTAAACACAGCCCTTTGTAATCCCCTTTTGAATCTACAGATTGCCAAATTGATAGGGGCATTGTAACTAGTTCTGGAGAATATTGGTGGAAATGAGTAAAAAGTGCCCTATTGATTGCCCCCATCCTTGCTTTTAAGTCGCCAAAAATTACTAGCTAAGCAGAGGGGTTATTAAACATAAATACTTTGAATTTAGTCCATAAGTTGTTAGATTGAGACTTATTTTGAGGAGGTGTAAGATAGACCTTTCATAGCGCTCTGCTGGGTCTAACTGTATAAAATTTGAAAGAAGCTAAGTTGATGTTTGTATATTTAAACCACCACATACTCTACCTCATCCTTCTCCAGGAACTGCTGCAACTGAGACAGACTTTTATCTACTTATAAATAAGCTATTATCTAGTCAGGTTTCTTGATGTTGGAGTATGTCAAATTCAGCAACATAAATCATAAATTCATGAAAGCGGAATCTTTGGATTTAGCATTCCAGCCTGCAATAATCTATGAAACAATTGTTAGGGTTTCAGAGATATCCAAATGTCAATCTGAGTTCCCAGAAGTGGTCATTTTAAGAGGCAGATCCTCAAAAATGGTGAGATTGTAAATTGGTTTATATTGTTTGGTGTTAAGATCAGAAGTCGGAAAAATGGGTGCATTTTTAGCGTTAGATATAATAATATCAATATCAGAAGAGGCAATTCCAGGAATGGAATGAAACTCCGATCCAGACTTCTGTCTCTTAGTGGTTGCTAATCACTGAGATATGATTTTTTCTTTTTTCAGTTTAAGCTTCAGCATCCCCATGTTTTGTAAGTATTTTCTGAGTAGTTATGCTAAAGGAGGATATTGGTGTTAAAACATTCCTGGATCTGACTTAGCATTTTACCAAGCTGCAGACTATTGGGGACTGCGTTAGACATTAAAAGCTCACCATTGGTGCTCTGTGAGCCTGGGCTTTTTGTGACTGTAGCAGCATTGGCAATTTGCTGATTGAGTTTGTTGCCACAATATAGAGTACATGATAGGATCAGAATTAAATAATGGTTTTACTGTGAAATGTATCGTCACCCTATCCAATCTCCTTACGATGTCTGCTTGCTCCAAATCTGTCAATGTGTCCAATCAACTTTTTCTTTTCTCAGTAAACTCTCTAACTTATGCAGTATGTTGATTAGAGCTCTTCTTTCTCAAAATCTTTCCTAGTGGAACATCCCTGAGTTTATCTGGATTCAAATTGTTACACTTAGATTTTAAAGTTTTCCTCTTGAGAAAACTGATCCAAAATTGAGCTAACTTTGTGTGAACAGAAGACACGTACTGGGAAGACAGCACTTGAAAAAGTGCTCAGGAAGAACTTCATTTTGAAAAGCATGCTAGGAAGTATAGATTAACTTTTCTTAAGTAAAAATAAATTTTGCTTTGAAGAATTAGTGTAAAATAAGGCAAGATTATGATGACAAGGAGGAGGAGGGTAATTTTGTTGAGGAAATAATATAGTGACAATAATATAGTATCAGTGTTATATTAACTAGGATTGTGAAGCAAACTCTTTGTATCCATTATTGAAAGATGTGTCAAGGATGAAGCTGAACCTGATACAATAATGAATATTAATAACAATTTAACTGGTTTTAATAAGTAGGCAGCCAATAGCCGAAGAGTATCCAGAAAATAAATTACTGGAATCCACCTCGTGAGAGAAAGGACAAATTCACAAAGAAGTGTGGGATGATGACCTTTCAGAAATTATCTTGGAAGTGATTTTTTCAAAATCCTTTATCACTGTAGTAGTTTGTTAGCTTAACAAACATCATTAAAAATACCCACTCAAATATATTGTTTTAGAAGGCAAAATTGAACTAAATTAAGGCAGAATTAAATTATTTTAAAATACAACTAAATCATTTTCAGGCAGAAATGAACTGTCATTAGGAGACACAGCCATCTCTCTCACACAAGTCCAAGATAGACTGGGACAGAGAATGACAACTTCTGATTTTTGTTGTTATTATTTGTTCAAGTAAGTTTCTTTTGAATTTCCAGTGAATCATCTTCTGTTCTATACAATGGCAAACATGTTCAATATTTTGGGTGTCTCTTTTAGCAATTTTCTTTGTATATCCTTTTTCCAATTTGTCTAATACCCCAATCAAGCTTATTTAGCTTGGCCCACCACTTTTGTCAGCCACAGTGTCATCAAAAGCAGGAATCTGTGAGCTGAAGAGAGCAGTAAAAATAGTTGCTCCTGAGTAATTGGTAATTAAGAAATGTCAGTGGTCAAAAAAGAGGGACAAACCCACTCAAACCAAGTTGCAATGTTTTAATATTGTGCTTCTATATCTTTTTAAATCTCTTTCAGCTTATAAATATTAATTTAAAGACTACCAATACTGCTGATGTTTTCTTATTTACTGCAGTGTTTCCTTGCGTGTGTGAGAGAGTTAGACAGATACAGATATACAGACAGACAAATAGATGATACATACATAGATATTGCAATTTGTTGAAACAGAGATAGCAACCTGGGGCATCTAAGGAGCAAAATGTTCATGGCCATCTCCCTTAATGCTTGTCAAGCTCCCTGCTCCACTTGACTTGAAAAAATTCTGTTAAATATATTAATAAATAAATAAGTTGGAAGCTTCTGGGCATCATCTTTATTTCGAAGAATTATTTCAGGCCTGAAATCAGCTTAATAGGCATACTTAAAAATGAAAAATGATAGCTGGATGAAACCTAGTGCTTGAACACATGCTACCTGCTCAAAGAAAATACAGAGAAAAGCTGAAACAATCTAATGGTGCTAAAGATAATAAGAGTTAACTTGGCATTTGGGGCTAAGAGCTGAATTATACAGGACACATTAACCTCTATTTATTTGTATGCTATGTTTTAATCCACATTCAGCAGAGTGAAATCAATACGTTTTTAAATTGTTGAAACTTTACCTGAATTCATTCATTTATAATTAGTGCTTTTATATTATTAAACCATGGTGAATTTTTTTTAAAGTTGGTGAGAATGTAAATACATAAATTGAAGAAGATAAAATCTTTCAACCTAATTTTGAGTTAGTCAGAATAAATTTACAAGACTATGTAGAACTTAAAATAAACTCCTTGCCACGAAGATCTGTGTGTTTTTCATGTGGTCAGCCCTGCAAATGGGAGCACATATGAATCATGATTTATTATTGTTCCTCTTTTTGATATCTAATTATCAAATAATATTATGTCCAGCATGCAATTGTAACCAAGTACAGGCATCATATCTATATGCTGTAGCAGTGAGCTGCCTGGCTGCCACATTTCATGGCAGATGCAATTTATGAACACTTTTCAGTGTAGCCTACGTAGTAGTCACGATGAGATATAACTAAGGATAAGTAACCTTTGCTGAATTCCCTCTAACCATAACTGTGCAAATGTACTCCTTGCCATAATTACCTATGAATCAGGCTCAAAGAGAAATTCAACTCATTCCCCAAATCCAGCCTTTTCCTTATCAGCAGCGGGATCACTTTTTTATAATTTTATCAAAATTATGATTACAACAATAAAAACTAAGATAAACTATCAAAAATAGAAGTATAAAAAGAAAATATGGAAAGTGCAGAAAAGAAAAAAGGGAAATGGAAAAGAAAGAAAAAGAATACAGTAAAGAAAAAAAGACATTTATAAAGAAGTGATTCCTGCCCCCCCCATCACAAGTATAAACAATTTTAGTAACTTATCACTCCTCTTAAAAAAAGGTAAAGTTTCCCCTTTCAGTTTAGTCCGACTCTAGAGGGCGGTGCTCATATCCATTTCATTGCTGAAGAGCCAGAGTTGTCCAGAGAACTTCTGTGGCCAACATGATTGTATGCTGAGGCACATGGAACCCTGTTACCTTTCCACAAATTTAGGCGGTACCTACTTACCTACTTGCATTTTGCAGTTACCAGGAGTCAGCACTGGCTCAAAGGCATGAAAAAACAAAGTGAAACTTAAGCTATTTAAACTTCAGTTGCCCTGAGTTGCCAGCAGCATGATGGGAAAGCTATAAATTTGATAAATAAATAAATAATAATAACAAAATTGTACAGGTTTTATGTCCTCCAAAAGGCTTATCATGCCTGTTATTTTCATCCTGTTCTGCCAAAAACAAAAAACCAAACACTGCAAATATTTTGCATCTTTCCTATTATAATCTAATCTTGGAAAATCTTTTTCAGATCACAAATTCAGATCTTATTTGATTCATACACTGCTGCTAAAAAGAAGTATCTTTTGGAATGTAATTAAGCCATTTGCTATTGTAGGAGATAAAACAATTATCCTCATAAAATAAAACAAAAACAAAATGAAATCATAATCCTCACATATCAATTCCAAATCTCCTTCTACATGCATATAATAGCAATTCTGACTGTACTGGGGAGGGGGAGGGGAGAGGGGAGAATAATGTAAATGCAAGTATAGAATCGGACTTTATCACTTTACAGAGATCACTGCCGCAAACGATTTCCAAAGCTATTCTAAGAACAAAGCTATTCCAAGCTACCTCTTGGGGGGAGAACAAGAAGATGGAGAGGAAGGAGAGTAGAATCATGTATGTGAGAAAAATATCTTTTGAACTTTGCCGTGTGGTTAGCATAAATGTGAAGTCTCTGTCCTCGGAGAGGATCTCTCTGAAAAGAAATAAAAATGCATAAAACTTTGTTAATTTATGAAATTTATACGGTGCTGACCAGTAAGTATAAAGTTCTGTTCCCCTGATCCTCACTATCACTCATGTATTACTTGTCAGTAAATGTGGTACACTCAGAACATAACAGCTACAGTAATATTTCTGTTCCCACTGCAGCTTTACTGCACCCATGAAACCCCGTAATCTTTAAATTC
>JANHZU010003486.1:106486-120032 GCA_032468055.1 Acrochordus granulatus
GCAAGATAGGGGAGCCTGGTGTAATGCAGTCCATGGGGTTGTGAAGAGTCGGACATGACTGCAGAACTGAACAACAAGGGAGTTGGTTCTCTGCTGTGAACCACCAGTTCTGTGCTGGTTCATTTTCTTCCTCCAAGGCAGGTCTCAATCACTGTTGATCAGGAGTGAGAGGTCTAGCTCTTGGAACCTGCTTTGTGCGGGGCTGCAGGGCTCAGGGCTTTCGCCACACCTTTTTAACATCTCCACGAGATGAAGCATCATCAATATGCTGATGATACTCAGGTGTACATCTCTGTCCCAAGTAAAGTGAGTGATGCTGTGGACATTCTTTTGTGATGCCTGGAGGCTAAAGGGTCCTGGATGGGGGACAACAGACTTCAATTGAATCCTGGAAAGACGAAGTGGCTATGGGTAGGAAACCCCTTGTATTTATCATCTTTGGTTTTGGATGGGGTTGCATGACTCCAGAAAGACCCGGTACGTAATCTGGGAGTCCATCTAAACTTACAGCTCCTTCTCAAAAAAAAAACAGATGGCAGTCATGGTTAGGAAGGGCTTTGCTCAACTTCATGTTGTGTGCCAGTTATGTCCTTTCCTGGGTAGGGAGCTCTCCACTTGGTCATTCATGCCCTGGTCATCTCCCATTTGGATTATTGCAACACACTTTACATGCTTGAGTAGTATCAGGAAGCTTCAGCTGACACAAAATGCAGCCACGTGTGCAATCCACAAATTACAGAATATCATTTTGGATAGCCCTGACAGATATTGTAGCCCTGAGATCTGCTGTAAATCTTTGGGTGCTCAAAGAAGGGTGCATGTAACATCTCTGCTGTGTGAACTGCATTGGATGCTGGATGGCTTCCAGGTCCAATTCGATATGGATTATGACTTTGCAGCCTTACATGGCATAGAGCCAAGTTACCTATGGAATTGTTTTCATTCTGTTACATCAGCTCATCCCATCCAGCCAGGCAGAAAAAGTACAGTATGTTGTGGATCCTGCCAACTTAAGAACTCTGACTGGCAGGGTCCAGGAAGAAAGCCTTCTCTGCTGTTGTCCCCATTTTATGGAATATTCTTCCCTAGAGGTGAGGTGGGCTCCCACTCTCCTAGCCTTCAGGAAAGATGTAAAGACATGGCTTTGTAGCCTTGCCTGGGGCACACACACAGCCATGGGACTGGTTAGTCCCCTGAAAGCACTCCCCTGCCTTTTAATAAATGTTAATGCTTCTAGGCTTTTTAACATCTTGTACATTTTTATACTTTTAAAATTTTATTGTACAACACCCAGAGTTGGGAGATGGTTTTAAAATATGATTAAATAAATAAATAGTGATGGTGGTGGTTAAAAATATGTGCTTTACATTGGGTTGGAGGTCATCAAAAGAGCTTGGGTATCTGGGTGCAGTGTCAAGCACAAGGAGAATCTTGAAAGAGATTTTCTTGGCCAAGCAATAAAGTTCAATAGCAGGGACACAAAGATCCAAGAACCAATTTTCAAAGAAGCCAAATTTAACTTAAGCCTTTTCATTTGCTTTCCAAATACTGGGAAGAGATAGCTTAATGATACAGCAAAGTGCCAAAGAGTCATCATATACAAGCAAAGGCTTGATCTTAAAATCCACAAATGCATTACCCCCCAAAATGTTAACCTATCTTTTGACGTCTTATATCTCAGTGCACTTTTTTTCCCTTTCAAAGTATAGATCCTTTGAGGTATTTTGTATGTCCAAAATAAGCCAATAATATCTACATTACACATTTGGTCTGATACATAACCTCCCTCCTCTTTAATTTTTTTCAGCATTTCAGGAAAATCACATGCATTTACTTCGACACTAGCTATTTCACCTTGCACTTTAACGTTATGTAAATTTGCCCTCACTTTGAAACAATTGAACCAACCACAAATTCTTCATCACGATCACCTTCACTTGGTGCACATGCAAGTTTTAAATCATTGAAAAGACTCCAAAGCTTTTCTTGCAATACAATAAGTCTAATAAGGCATATTACACTGATTTTGATTATCTAACCAAATTATCAATAGCCTTTCCATTTCAATGATTAAACCATTGCACTGCTTAGTAATAATTGTAGTTTTTATGAGGGCAGGGCCTTTCATATGGACCATTATTCTCACTTTAACTTTCAAAATTGTTCTGATCATTGACCAGCTGTAGCCTAATGCCAGTGATCAGCGGTGTTTCACCTTTTTCTGATCACTTTATTTTCAATAATGATTGCTTTTCTTTTCTTTGAAGCATCACCATCATCAGATTTACACTTCAGAGGCATGGTTGCAAGGGTAAATAAGAGAAAAATTAAAGCCAAATACAAAGTATATTCAACACAGTGTTACCGGCAATGTGATTCAACTTAAAATAGCGGACAATGTTCTCCTTCCTTGAGCCAACAAACTGCCTGCGCGATTATATTCTGGTAGGAGTATTTTAATAAAAGGGCACTTAGTTTGGGGAGCAGATATGCCATTCTAGCATAATAATTTGAACACATAATTATTGCATTGATGGAAGTCCTCTTTAATTAATTTGATATGTCAGCATAATGACAATTCCAAAGACTAAGTATAATATTGTTAATCTTATCGAAGGATTCCCTGTTTTTCCTATTCCCTTTGCTGCTTTTAAAAATTTGTGTCAGGGGAGCTTCCCTTCTCACAAGCAGTCAGTTACAGAAATATTCCCCAAACTATGTCTGACAAACTTTAGTTGATATAATCCCATTTTAAATCCATCCCCTCAAGAGAGGCACTCACAGTGATATGGTAAAAGGTGACTGTAGAATTGGTTTAAAATCTTTATTTTAAAAAGAATACAAGCTAAGACACTAGAAAAGGTTAAAGAAAGTTTAAAACTATACTTGGAGGGCATGTAAATAAGAAAAGAGAACTGAGTTACCTGCAAATGCTGGGAGACAAATTTGTCATTTTGCATTTCTCATGCAAAATTTCCCATTATAAAGCAAGAGACAATTTATGTGATCTAGAGAGACTGCCAATATATAACCAATATTAAACCATTTAGAAGAGTCCTATGCATCAAGTCTGATGGCAATATTTTAAAAACAAGAGTGCATAACATGAGGCTCCAGAGCTAAATGTGACCCCCCCAAATCTAATCTAACCCGTTGCAATTACAATTAACGTGATCAAAGGAGAAAAGTTTTAGATCATAATAATTGTGTGTAATCATTTTAATTATACAGACACACTTTTTAATTTAAGCTTCATCCCTAATATTTTGGAGTATGGACTGTAGAAAGAGGGGTGTTAATAGCATAAAATCTTTAATGCGACAAGTGAAACCGCTCTTTTAAAATTCATTACATTTATCACACCCATGTAAAAATGATAGTAATTCAATCACCTAGTTGCACCTGCCATTTTGATGCTTAGTCCCATCTAAATAATCACATGCCCACAATATTTTGTGCATCTCAATTCAAAATATGAAATCTGATCTCTTTTCCTATTCTCATTCTGCCTCTTATTATAAAAAATTCTGTAACCAGGCTTTCTTGTATACTACCTATCACAACTTTTTGGAATGAATGGGAGAAATGCAGCAAAATGCTTCTCAGACAAAGTGTCCTAATAACAAGCCAGCTTTCTAGAGTAAGAGCCCTATGATAAAACCAGAAAATGAGTTTATGTAGAGTGCTGGCAAGTATTTTAAAAAGTGGGAGGAAAAATTAATCAGTTCTTTGAATCTTTGACAAGAGAACTAATTAAGACCTCAGAAAACAAAATCAAACAAACAAAAAACAATTTAAAATATGATCATCATTACATATTCAGGATTCAGATATTAGGACTACCCTAACTACTGGCCCCACATAGCTTTAACAGAAAACAATGAAATGTCTCTATTCAAAAATTACAGTAAGAATCACTGGATGTCTTGGCAACAGATTAGAATGTTTTCTAATCTGTTTTCAGGTATTCAGAGTTCAAGTTTGTTATGTTGATGTCTCAACCAGCAGTTGGATTTTCTTTCCGTCAGCTGAACCCAAGTCCAAGTCCCTTTGGCCTCTGGATTGCCCGGATTGGTTCAGCGATCCCTTTGCCATCTGGCCCAAGACCTGTACCAGGTGTCCAGCCCATGCTTTGGAGCATCCGATTCCCAATGTTGCTGTCTGAGATTGGCTGAGCGTTTTCACCAACAAACCCTGAGATAAAAGGAATACTCAGCATTAATCAGTATAGCCACATATAGAAAAGCAAGATAATTTCCCAATAAGCTCTAAACCTTCTTATTTTCTTATTTTTTTCTGACAGGTTGCTGAATAGGATGTCTTTGTACATCTTGACTTCCAGGATGAATGCTAATATGAACATGGTATAGGCTGATTTCTTTCCTTATTTCAAAGAAAAAGCATTATATGAATGGGATAATGACATTGCATGATGTAATTTTGTTAAAGACTCCTTATAGCCAAATGCTCTAAAGATTTATATAAATTGTAGGAATTAAACTTAAGTAATCAAAGTAGAAGTAAAGACTGGATTTTTCATGCTATGCCTCTATCATACAAATTTAAATCCATGTATTGAGTCTATATAGTACTTAAAATTCTGCCAAAATGCTTTGAAATATGCAAGGCACAAATGTTATACACATCTGCAATCCTTTTATGACTGCAGTTTTTCTTGGGATTATTGTGGTTACTTTACAAAGTTGCAGATGGATACTACGCTTATTTACTTGTGGGCCTTGAAACACTATTTAGGAATCAAAGTCAAAGTGTTGACAATTTTAATATTGAGATAATATTGTGGAAAAAAAATGAAATATTCTATTTGTGGTAAAAAAAACCCTGACACATTCTATTTCAGCCTTTGCAAGGCCAGTAATATATAGGTGCATGAAACTGCAGAATTAAATTTTTAATATTCCCTCTAGCCTTATGATACGTTAGAAATACGTTAGAAAGTGATAAGTTAGAAAGAGAAACTATCCCACAGTAGCTCTTAAATAGGCTTTTATGTGGTAACAATTACTATTTAATACATTCTTTAGGTTTCTCTGTAACTCTCTAATCATGTAGCATTTCTTAAATTTAACAAGTGAATAATAGCATCTTTCAAAATCCATATTTTAAGCTTCTTAATAAAGGTTGCTGGAAACTTTATGATGCTGATTTAAAAAAATAAACCATTGGGCACTCAAGCAAGTCACTGTAAATAAAGCAGATCATTACATTACCATACACTTACTTGTGGTGTCACTGTCTGGTTAAATTTGTCCTCCCCTGTGGCATAAATTTCAGGACTGTCTTTGTCACTAGGCAGAAACTAGAATGGGGGAGCAGTGAACTACTGAAGGACAGAGTGGTGTGTCCTGTTCTGTATCTCTGAAATGAATCTTATTCCAATTTCTGGGCTACTTGGCTTCTGTATATACCATGGGGGCACCATCCTATCCTTTGCCTTTTGATAGCAGTATAGGAAGACTATTGTCTGTATCACATGAGCCTCATTGTTCTTTAGATGTGAGATTCTAATGTAACAACAAATACATAAAATTAGAATAAGGTGCTATAGCAATGATATCCTAAAATTGAGTATAAAAAACCAACATACATGGAAACACAACCTGAACAATCTGCACTACAAAATGTGCAACTTCATAAATATTTATTTTTTAAGCCAGCCTGTTAGTACAAAACACAATTTTCTGTGATTTGCTCATAAGACTTTTGTTTTTCAATATAATAAATGTTCCTGTTCCACATAGGATAGCATTATCAGAGTTTGAAACCTATGTGTTATGCTCTATTCAATGCCTGTAAATACAAAAGCCAAAAAAAGTGTTAATTGCATGGTAAGTCTGCTTAGTGTTGCTTCTACATAGTGCAAGCTAATAGATTAACAGGTTTTGCTGAGAATCAGTATTCATCTGAATTCAATCGTGGCCATCAGATTATTCATGCCTTTGAACAAAACCTACCTGACATCATAGAACAGTTTTCCTCATGTTTTGAGGACAAAATGAAATTAGAATTATAAATATATAGAGAACATAATAGAGGGCAGTAGCAACTACAGAGGAGTCAGTGTGTTATCAACAGCTTTGTTGTGGTCACAAACTCGACTCTTTTTCCACATGCTTCACAATATCATACATGCACCCCAAAGGCACAGTGCCTGCCATAATGTTGCTTTTGTAATTTTGATTAATATAATGAGAGCTTTCAGAAGTCCTGGCACAGATTTATAGAAAGAAAACAACATTCAAAATTCTTAAAAATGATAACATTTTTTGTTGGGAAAAACAATATGCTTTTCAGGTAGTCCTTGACTTATGGTAGTTTAATAACCATTTGAAGTTACAACAGCCTTGGAAAGGGTACTTTACAGTCCATAAAACACTTCTGGCAGTCATAAAACATCAGGTTCCTCCCCCCAAAGGTCAATGATCAGGATCTGGTTGCTTGACAACCATTTACATTTAGGACTGATTGCCAAGTGCACTGTGCTCATAGGATCGCCATTTGCAATCTCTCTGTTGGCTCCCTCAAAAAATCAGTGGGAAAGCTGGCAGGGAAAATTGCAAGTTGCTGTTGCCCACCAAAAGGACTCCCACTCACCAATGGGATCTGGCTAAAAAAGCTGCCTCCAATGGGAACAGAACTCCTTTGGCAGGGTTGAGAAATGGATCCTGAAGATCTAAACTACATTTTTGCATCCGACTGAAGATGTTCCCTTCCATGTGGAAGGGGAGCTGACATCGTTTTGTGGAGTCAGAAACAGAGCTTAAATCCTAATGATTTAAGTCTGTTTCTGCACCCCATGGAAGAAGTTCCCTTCTATGCATGGAAGGGAGCTGACATCCTTCAGCAGGCAGCTCTTTTAGCTAACCCCTAGAGACAAGATGGAGCTAAAATACAAGCAGGATTTTCAGCTCCTGAGTGGTGAGGTAATATGTAAATAAGGAGTATGGGGTGTCTCAGGTGATGGGGGAGGCTCTGGGAAATGCAGCAAGGCCATGCAGAAGAGTCTGTCCCTTAGGAGCTGAAAATCTCATTTTCAGAAAATCATTGTATCCTTCTGAGGATCCCCTCCCAGCACCCTGCACTCCTTACCTGAGATTCCATCTCCTTAATGACCACAGTTGGGAGTGCCACGATTGCAGGGACAGTGAAATGGCTATATGGGAAGTCAAGTCTCACTTAACATCCACTTCACTCAACAACTGAGATTCTGGTCTCAGTTGTGAACAAAGAAGATAAACATTTAATACACAACACATAAACAAATCACCCTTCACAAAAATTCTCAAATGTATTTTTTTGTACTTATGACAATGATCTGGAAATGTTGAAATGTGTATCCACGATGAGCATAAGGGGTGGATCTTAACAATGCATCACAGATTTAATTTCTTTGCATATCCTGAAAGACCTGAAATATGCTATGTCTGTATCTCTTCAGAGCTGGATGGCTCAATGATATGACTCAGAGTCAGACATTCTCCTTGTATATGTATGTGTGTGTGTTAAACCATATCTACAGTTAAAAGCTAGCAATCACTTTGCACCAAATTAGAACAGATGGAAAATCAGGATCTTGCTTTTAACCTGCTAATTAGCTTCCCCTTTGACTCTCTATTCTTAGCACAAATGAACAGTGCAAGATATAACACTTTGCCAAATCATCTTCTGAGGATGGGAAGCTGTTCTCTTATTTTGCTTTTGGTTTTAGAGACAACTACTGCCAGCACCCAAATGTTGTAGAAAGTTTGTCAGAAGCAAATTTGTAAAATGGCAACATGGCTACTTGTGACTTTACTACTCTACAGAAAATACTTAAAAAGGAAGAGCAAAATTCTCAGGTGAAATGTCAGAAGGAAATGTAAGAAGCACCAACGTCCAATGCAAGTTCTAAGCCATCAAACTACGGCTGCTTTACACCTGAATCTTATATGTGTACATTGTAAAATATGTGTTGTGTACTACATTTTCATTTATTGAAAAAATGATGCTCCAGTCAAGAGATTTAGCAAAGTAGTAGAATATTATTTGGCTTAATTTGAACACTATGTTGTATGCAAGGGAGACACTATTCTAAGATTGGTTCCTTCATCTCTTCTGTACTGTCTAAAATTAATGGGGAACCACAACATTTAAACAAGTGTTGATATTCATGGATTGCAAAGATTGCAATTGAAAAATAATTTACAAGTATGTGTCTGTGAAGACTCTCACTCGTCCAGGGGAATTGCATCGCAACAAAGTTTAAAAAACAGGCATCTGGACTGGATGCCTGTTTTTTAAACTTTGTTGCGTTACAAGTATGTGCTAACTAAAACTTTTTTAAAGTCCTGCAGCATTGGAGTAATCAGTCCTCTGCACTAAAGGAAAGTTGGTTAGCTTTTCAATAGGCTACTTCAGTACTGAGCATCCTAGTATGTCAGGTACTAAAGAGAACTGTGGCATTTGGAGAACAAATTCTAATCATGCTGATTAAGAATAATGCAACCTGTTGCTTTCAATAAGGAATATAATTTTTCAAGCAGCTTGTGAACAGAGCAGGTAAACATTTGTGACAATCACCATAGTTAATTCTAGTTGCTAATAGTTTTTCAGTGTTCCATTTGCACATGAGCCTTTCTGCTCTTTTAAATCTGCTAAATTTGATCACTACCTGTAAGCTAGCCTGATTGGCTATCTGAGTGGGCAGCAGTAGAAAGGTTACCGTGACATACAGATACATCCACATGCACACCATCTTAATTTTACAGTAAGTTACATTGACAAAAGAAATCTGTACAATTCATAAATCTACACTAAATGATCACATCAAAGTAGTAAACTATACAATTTTCTTATTAAATTAGCCTCAACGTTACTTAGGACACTTTTTATCTATGCAAATGTTTTTAAAAAAGTAATTTTTTGTTAAAGCAAAAGGCAATAGTCTATATATAGTAAATCAGAGGACTCCCGAAAAAGAAAAAAGGGGCAACAAGAAAACAAATTTAGTATTAATTTTTTATTTCAAAATAATATTTATAATGTCATTAAAGATAGGTTTCTATTAAAATTAAGGCATGCAATTTTTCTCAACAGCTGTTGGGACCAGGTACATTCTGTTTAAACAGAGCACTAGCATTCAGTGCCATACTCTCTATTTTACAGGGTTTGCCATACATTAATTTAATTCCATCTGTATGCTAAAATCAGATCAGAGGTCTAATGCTGCTACAGGCTTCACATCTGTTTAATCATTTTAGGATATAGCAGCTTGTTGAAGTCCAGGTTTTATAACTACTTAGTATTTAAAAATGATGAGGATTTTTTAATAGTCTGAGAATTTCAGTAGGACTGAAAAGAATATCAGAAGTATTGACTACAGTTTAATATGCAAAATATTTTCTAACATTTACACCTTTTGCTTTGCCAGTTTTTAAATGCTACTTTTAAATGAGGGAAGCCAGCAGAAATTACTACTTTTAAATGAGAAAGATGTATGTGTGGGGGGTTAAAATGTGAAAAATAAATAGACTTTTGAAAAGCAGTTGAATACAGAACCTCAATTAAATAAAAATGTCATTATGTGTGATCCTTTAACTCCTAGCAGTGCAATTGAAGAAATCCTTCCCTTTCATGTCTATAATCAAATTTATGCTGCTTTATATCAACAGAAGATTTATATCAATGGAAGATTGATGCTGCCATTCAAAGTTACTAACTAGAAAGTAAGACTCACACAGATTGGCAGGTTGTAAATGCTGTAATCCTATGGCTACAATTAGGACTGTAGCCAAAGAACTACAATTTACAGGATTATGCTTTTTTTAGAAAAACACTATACTGAATACGTTTAAAAGATGCAGGATTGGGAGAAAATGTCATTTTCATGGAATATAATTACTTACCACTACTTTCATATACAACATGCATATATTTCAAGGCTAGACAGTTTTATATATATTTGTACACTGCATTTTAATATTAGATTAAGTTGTCTATTAATTAAGAACACTTTAAATGATTAATGTTATGAGCTCCAGCATATAAATAAAACAATTAATTTAGAAATATGTTTTGCTTTTAAATAATTCAGGTATATGTCACAGCAGTTGGAATACTAGATCTATAGAGATATCCTTCTATATGTAAAGAGAGAGAAGACCCGAGTACAGATTTCATGTACTATTCCCAGTTCCCAGGAAGCACTTCTTAATTCAGCTGAACAATTCTATACCCACTATGCTCCGTGATCTTTCTCCACTGAAACATGTGTATCCTTGAAAGCTACAACAGAATTGGTACATAAATAATACAGACTGGCAGGAATTTGCTAAGAAAATTGGAAGCTAGGACCTGGTTGCCAAATCTGCAACAGGAAGAAATGAGAAGCAGAGAAATCTAATCCTAAAATAACTAAAGGTTGATAAACATAATGATAAAAGCAAGAGATCCGAGTGTTTTTGTGTGAAGCCCTCAACAAAATTAGAACTGGACACCTCTGGAAGGGTACTTTTTCTACCAAAAGATAGAAGGGAAAAAGCAAAACTCAAGAATCTGAAAAGGATGTAAAAAGCTGTGATGCTGGGGCTGCACTCATACACTCACAAAGGATAGATATTTAGTACAAAAACATTGCTAGGGAAAAAATGAAAAGGGAATATTAGCTTAGTCAGACTAAAGTTGGAAAGGGAATAAAGGGCAAAGTTTTAAAGCCAGAGAGACAGAAAGACTATACATGAAAAAGAGGTAAAAAGAAGAAAAAACAAAAGGAGTGGGCAACTTTGGGAGTGCGAGGGATTTGGATTAATTGGGACACTCAGCCCATGTGCATAAATAATTGTACTAGTATGGAAACACCTACTCTGTTTAGCTGGGGGAAAATGACTTAACCAAAAGAAGAGATTGGATTCAGGCAAACCAGCAGAGAAGAGGTCCAACACACAAGAGGAATGGATTCTGAATGCAGACAGTAAAGCTGTTCCTATTTGTTTGTAACTAAAGTGTTATGCTTCTTACTGAATGCCCTGGGGAAGGGCAGAATTGTTTCTTAGAACTCTGGTGGAAGAGTTTAAAGTGAATTGTGTAGAAGATGAGGGGATCTTGCTGGCAAATCTTCTGGAGAATCAGTTTCTTGGAGAAGCTACTGTGGTAAAACAAGAGCTACACATGTTTAGGACTGAAGCTTTATAAAACAGCTTGACAACCCATGATCCAATGGGTCATTGTTTCAGAGATACCTCCTTACCTAAACAGAGAAAAGTGGGTAGGCAAAAAGCAGTGGGAGCAATTTCAACTACTGTATCTGCTGGCTTCCCCACTGAGTTTTCTTGTGGGAAGATGGCAGGGAACATTAGAAATCAATCTTCCTCCCTCCCATTTACTTTGCTTGTGGGAAGTTTGCAGGGAGGAGAACAGTGAGGAAGCCAGGAGGAAGTTGCAAGTTCAAGGCCAGCAGGCAAGTAAGTGGCTGCTTGGGTGAAGGAGGGAGGGGGTATGAGTCAGAGAGTGGTATACAGAAGTGTACAGAAGTGTCACATGGGTTGCAAAGGTTGTGTGTGGGTACACCAGAGATGCTGTGCAGGTGAACAGCACAAGTTGGGAAGAATCCCAGGGAGTGTGTGAGAGATGCAATGTGCATTAGGGCATGAGGGGAGTGGTGCAGGTAAAGAAGGGCGTCTGGAGGTCATAAGTTCTGCATGGGTCAATTAGGATGTGCAAGGGTGATGGTAAGATGGGTCAAGAAGAATGCATAAGAGTTGCAGGGATGTGTGAGAGGTGCCATGCTGGTTGGAGATGCCAAAGAGGTAAGTGGCTTCTGTGGCATGTGGGAGGAAATAGGGACTGTGAGCCTGGCTGGAAACTGTCATGGAACATTGAAAATGAAGATCATGTGACTGTAGTAGCAGCCCAATAGCAGCCAGTAGCTGAAACAGACACAACGTCCCCAAATTGCATTCCCTCAAGAATAATTTGTCCTAGATTTTGGACATAATCTGTAAATTAGTCCACTTGAGATTTCTTGGTTCAAACATTGTTGCCCTATGATGCCGTTTTGCCTATTTAAAGGTCCTGGTGAGAGTTTCATATAGATTCTCTTTCTTTCTGTCCCCACTATCAGATGTAAGTAAAATTTATTTTAATTACTCTGTATAGTACAATTATATTACTTTGCATACACAATTGTCTGATCATACTTAACTCTTTTAGTGATAAATGTAAAAGAAGAAATATTAAACATCTTTTCCAGCATTCCTGCAAGCTTTCAATCCTAAAATTATTTCAGTATTCTCATGGATGGGATTTCCCCCCCTCCTTGGCCAATCTATATGAAGTGACAACTCTGACCCTTATCCTGAGTCTCACTTACACCTATCATAGCTGAACAAGTCAGTCTTAAATTCCCAAGGAACACTGTGGATGGTAATTCACTTGAGTAATTGGCTCAAGAGATGAAAATCTTGTAACTGCTTCTTTAGCTACTAATCTATCCAGCTGACTGCAAGCCTAATTGGCATCTTGTTAGGTAATTTGGCTCCTAAAGTGTTGTATTGATGTTACATAAACAACCAATGAGAAAGAGGGAGACATATACTGCTTCATTTATAACCTAGTATACCTTTTCCTCTATTCTCTGAAGACATTTAAGATTCAGAGTATTTCTATCAGTTCTCTATTTGTGGTTGTCAAAGCAACCTGCAAAATACAAATGTTTAATATGGTAGGCTTTGATTTTGATATGGGGAAGCTGTGGTATCTAGCTGTTCTCTCAAAAGCATACACTATCATTCTCTGCTATTTTTCCACAAGGATTCCATACAGCAAGCAAATCAATAAAAAAGAGTATTTTTTTACAGATAGTGCATCTCTTTTAACTATTGAGCTGCATGTGAATTTTTAAACCAACCATTACAATTAAACAAAACTGTTTAAACCATTTAGATAACTAGTACAGACTTAAATTTATTCATAGACATGGAGCCATGCTGTTGAGTGATTGGAACTTAATTTCTGATGTACTCAGAACAAGATGTTACACTGACAGGAATAGGTTCTCCCACACACAGAAATCCACATTGATTACTCCATATGTATAATTTATTCCATCTATACCCTCAGTGGACTTCTTTGAAATGGGTAGCATGAATTCATACCTATTTTGCTATGAGTCCTCTTGTTGTTCAGTCACTCAGTTGTGACTGACTCTTCGCGATTCCATGGACCACAGAATACCAGGCCCCCCTATCCTGCATTACCTCCCACAGCCCGCCCAAACCAACACCCGTTGTGTCTACAATATTATCTAACCATCTCATCCTCTGCCATTTCCTTCTCCTTTTGCCTTCAATCTTTCCTAGCATCACAGTATTTTCCAATGTGTTCTCTCTTCGCATTAGGTTGTCAAAGTATTTGAGCTTCAGCTTCAGTATCTATCCTTCCATTGAGCAATCAGGATTGATTTCTTTTAGAACTGACTGGTTTGATCTCCTTGCAGTCCAAGGGACTCTCAAAAGTCTTCTCCAGCATCACAATTTGAAGGCATCAGTTC
>JANHZU010003486.1:198078-210587 GCA_032468055.1 Acrochordus granulatus
ACAAGTCATCATCTTTTTAAGTGGGAGAACTTACACAATTGGTGGCTGACTAAATACTTTTTTGCCCCACTGTATATACTGTGTATGTGTATGAAAAATAAGATTTTGTATAAATTATATCAGCAGGTACATTTATAATGACACATTGTAATTAAAAAAGCTAATTATCTATGTGGACTGGCCTTTGTGTATGAAACAACTTTCCTTTTTTCAATATTCTGTGTATGAAACAACTTTTCTTTTTTTCAATATGATTCTTCACAGGAGAGATTAGAGAAACATTAATTGCACTCTCTTCATTTTGTTGCCCAGGGCCCATAGTTTCTGGAGTTCCATCAAGGCTTTTCTGGCCGCATTGTTCATCCTTAAAATAATTTAAGGATTAATTAGTTAATTAGTGTGGTCAAGTCTCTATATGCACTGCCACCAATGATTTGGCCCTACATTTAGATGATACGTCATCAGAAAGTATGTTCTTTCCCCCGTCCCTACCCTTCCTTTTTTTCATAGGCACTAAGCAACTGTTCCTGTACAGGCTTTGCAAACCTGTCTGTGTTAAAAGTGAAAGAACAGGTCATCATCTCAATTTTGTTCAAAGAGTTGCATTTGCAGTATCCTATTTAGCTCAGGAAATTAATCTTTCTAAAAGCACTTTTGCTTTCAGTGTAACAGTCTAACATCAGTAATTACTTCTTGTTCAGCATTACCAAATGTCACAGACATTAGATTCCTTCCTTTGTTATTGGTTTTCAGCATTTTTAAGATTGCTTTTGAAATTTCTTTACTGATAACTAATAACTTTATGTCTTCTGTCCTGACAGGTTAAATTTTGAAGGCAAATCTATTGGGTGTGTCTGAAGTGGATTGTAGAAAGTATAGACTGTAATATAGGAAATCAGCTATACTGAATTTATTCTTCATGCTTCTTTAAGCTACATGAAGCAGCAACATACATACTAATAATAATACAAAGCAAGCTTAATACATATGGGAAGAGAAATGGATTTTTATCAGAATAGAAATTATCCACAAAAATGCTTTTCCTTATCAAAGTTAAAAAGAAAAAAGAATACAATCTGCCCCACAAATGTTATATTTCTAAAGTGAACAGTAGTAATTTGTAATACAGAAAGTTGTGTAGAAATGCATAAATCATCCAGATTTCTGGAAATTATTTAATACTTCTAATATTTCTATGCATCATATTATTTGAATATTATTTACTCTGTATTTTTTAGGAAGACGATAATATTTCAACTATTAAGAGCTACTATCAGAAAAAAATTTTTTGTCATGCATTTATTTACATACACATAGGCACACAAAACATAAATGTGTACATATACATACAGACAGACATTATATTTCCATCTATTGAAACTTAATTTCAATTAAGAAAACATTTATAATTTAGAGGAGAAATGCAGTTTTTAGTGGTTAAGCCATGCATCAATACCATGAATTTAATATATCAGTTGTAATAGCACCCATAAAATATCAGAATGAGATTGCAATAAGCCTAGAAAATGGGCTACAAATCCCAGATATGCTCAAGCAAGCAGTGAACCAAAAATAAAAATAGGAATATCTGTAACCAGCAACTAGATACCATTCATTTGATTCATTACCTCTAAAGGCAAAGTTCACAGGCCAAGGTTTTAAAGTAGATTTAACCCAGAACTGCTACTCTTGCACAATGAAATCTAAAATTTCACTTAGTTAGCCAAACTAATTTTTACAAAGCGATTTTTTTGTGCTATGTTATGTTTATCAAATACACATATAAAAATCCAGACAATTTTAATTATAGCCCATCATTTCAAATAAACTTGATAGGTATATGCTTTTTTCCATTTTCAGACTGTATTTTATCTACTACAGGAGGACTGTTCTTAGTTTCCAGAACAAGAAAACAATTTTATTAATAAAGAATATTAATATTAGGTTTCTCCAAATCTGTCTATAATGTTCTATACAGTACACTCTAGTCATCAAAGCTCAATCACTTTCGAATAAAAGATACATGAATTTTCTAGAACTAAGAAGTAAGCAGGTCATTTAAACCATAAGGGATGGAAGTTTGAAACAACTGCTTAATAAATGAATAAACCTTGTCTAAAGGATCTTCACTTACTCAGATCATCATTTAATATATCCATATTTTATGTACCATAGATCAGCACAGTTCTGAAAAATGAGCCAACTATGAAAAATGGCTGGAGAATCAAATGTATCTGTTTTTTGTCCTCTAAGATAATTATTTTATAAAATTATTTCCACAGACAATAGATACTGGTATATGCTATAATTTAATAAGAAAATGGGGTTCAGAATAAACTATGAGAACCAGCTCACCATTGCAGTTGTGTTTCCTGTTACCTTTTTGATGTTTCTTGCTGTCATTCCATGAAGATGACTAAGCCTTGTCTGGAAATCTACAAATAAAATTACAATTCAATGAATATATAATACTATACAATTAAAAAGGGACAATCTAAGAAATACAGATTTTTTTCCTCTTGTTTGAAATAGTTTAAAATTCTCTCTTGGTTTAACATTTAGTATCTTTCATGAGATATGAAAAAAATACCTATGTGTAATATAAAGACATAAAAGGAAATGTGCAATTATTATCTATAGAAGACAACAATCTCTTTGTAGTAGATAAATTTCAAAAGCATTGCCGATAATAGGTTAGTAACTGGTCTTTCACTGCATAACTTGTGCCCTTTCCTAAGCTTTAGTAAGCTTACTTCTACATGATTAGTGATATAGAATTGTATAAAATTTATGTCAATTAAATTAAATTTTCTACTACATAATTATATTGGCATCCTATATCAGCTATGCTAACATAGATATAAACTTTTTTTATTTACAACTGTATGAAAATTAAAACCTATTCTACTCCAATTTTAACATGTTGCATTTCAGTATCAAGCGTGGATCTACATCAAAACTTTATATTAAATTTACATGTACTGATTAAAACTTAATCCTATCCAGTGCTAGAGTCATTCCAACACTGCAAACTTTAATTATATACATTTATCTATATTTTAATGTAATTAAATGTACTTGCTGCCCTATTCACCAAAAGGGACTCTGGGCGGCTCACATTAAATGATTACAGAAATACACAAAATATAATAAAAAGATTAAAAGAATTAAGGCAAGACAAGATGGAAGATAAAGGCAAAGCAGGATCTATTAACTGAGCAACCACCTCATAAAAGACATGCTACCCGGCCCCCAGGCCAACTCACAGCCAGGTCTTCAGGCTTTTTTGGAAGGTCAAAAGCCAACTCACTTTATAAGGGACAATGTTCCAAAGGGTGGATATCACAGCAGAAAAGGCTTGTTTTCTGAATCCCATCAGCCAAAATTGTTTGGCTGACAGGATCTGAAACATGCACTTACTGCCGGTGCGGGTAGGCAGGCTAAACCAACTGGAGTGGGACAGTCTTTTAAATAACCTTGACCCATGCCATGAAGGGCTTTAAAGGTAATAACCAACATCTTGAACTGCACCTGGAATCAGACTGGCAGCCAATGAAGTTCACGCAGCAGCGGTGTTATATGGGTCACCCTAGAGACCCCAAGAACAGTATGTGCAGCTGCATTTTGCACTAGCTGTAGTTTCTGGATGTACCTCAAGGGTAGCCCCACATAGAGCACATTGCAGTAATCAAGTTGAGAGATGACTAGGGAATAACTGACCGAGTGCAAGGACTCCCAGTCCAAGTACAGGTGGAACTGATGTACAACTAAAAGTTGTGCAAAAGCTCTCGTAGCCATGACTGCCACCTGTTCCTCAAGCAGAAGTTCTGAATCTAGGAGAACCCCCAGGTTCCACACTGAGTCTGTCTGGGGCAGCCAATGAATGGCAAACAATGATGGGGCAGCCTACCCCATCCAGTACTAAAGATATTAAACCCTTGGAATCGGAGGGCCCCTGCACCCACAGCTATTCAGTCTTACCAGAGTTCAGCCGAAGTCTATTGTCTCCCATCCAGGCCCTCAGTCTCTAGTCATTGAGAAAGGGCAGTCACAGCTACACTCAGGTCACCTGGGATGGAGATGTAAAGTTGCGTATCATCCGCATATTGATGATACCTCATCCCATGGCAACAGATGATCTCACCCAGCAGCTTCATGTAGATGTTAAAAAGGAGTGGAGAAAGTATCAAGCCCTTTGGCATGCCACACAGTAGCAGCCTAGGGTTGGACCTCTCAGTCCCTATTAACACCAATTGAGACTGGTCACGGAGAAAGGAGATGAATCAGCATAAGAATGTTCTGCCCAGCACCAATTCCCGCAACCGGCCCAAAAGGATACCATGACTGATGGTATCAAAGGCCGCTGAGAGGTCAAGTAGAGCAAGGATGGATGCACTATCCTCATCCTGCTCTTACCAGAGGTCATCCATGAGTGCAACCAAAGCTGTTTCTGTCCTATAACCAGGCTTGAATCCAGACTGATATGGGTCTAAATAATGTTTCATCCAGGATCCTCTGAAGATGCGAGGCTACCACCTTCCTCAAATAAGGAAGATAGGAGACTGAACAAAAATTGTCCAGACAGGTGAGATCAAGTGATGTTTTTTAAGGAGGGGGCACACCAGGGCCTCCATAAAAGGCCATGAGAATGTCCCCTCGCATAGTGAAGAATTATGCGCTGCTGACACCCACCTGGAAGTCGGTGTCCTAGAGGCTTTAAGCAACCAGGAGGAACAAGGATCTAATTGACAGGAGGTTGGCCTGACAGAAGTGAGAACCCCATCTACTTCCTCAGGTATGATTCAAACTGTTCCCAGATAACTGGGCAAGACCCCTCCTCAGGAATCTTTCTTGGAGTTGAGCAGGGAGCAGATCCAAACAATTATGCCCATCAGGTGCTGTACTAATTCTTTAGCTTGGCCCAGCAAATGGACTTCTGTGTCCCCCCAAGGAGGGAGCAGGTGACCCTAAACACGGCTACCGGGCAGCACTCTGCAGATGCAGTAAGAGCTGAGAGGTAGTGTTTAACTCCACAAGGTAGGCCTTTCTAGTGGCTCTAACTTGTATTGGGTTGGATTTGCTTCTCGTCTTTCTCCAGCAGCACTTCAGGCATCTTTTGGCCCTTTTTGGAACCCACAGCTCCTCAGTGAACCATGGGAAGCAGCAGGCATGAGGGACCAAGAGAGGTCCCATGGGCACGATCCTAAAGCCTAACCACCCTTTGATTCAAGGTTATGGCCAAGGCTTCATCAGGGCTGCGCAGTAAGGCTCTGGGATATCTCCCAGTTCCCTTTGGAACCCATCTGGGTCCATCAGTCACTGAGGGTAGACCATTCAAATCTGTCTTGTCTCCCTGTGGATGGGGGAGAATAAAAGAATCTCATTGCTACTAGGGCATGATCTGACCATGACAAAGGGGATATCAACACATCCTCCACCAGATCATGTTGCCATTGCTCCAACACAAAATCATATTAGGCATGTGGCCACTGTCTCAAGTTGAGCCCTGGATGACCTGGGATAGGCCCATGTCTGAATCCATATCCAGGAATGGCAAGTTGATGTTCCCTAAGACCATCAACCTGGGAAAATACAATGCCAATCCCACGATGGCTTCCAGCAGATCAGGCAGGGAGGTTTCATTCAGCAGGGAGGCTGGTACAAAAGCAACCGTCCCAAATGATCCCAAGAACCCAATTTCTCAATCTCACAACCTGGAATGTCTGGAGCATATCCCCTCAAAGCAACAAGAAATTCCCAGATAACCATTGCTACAACCCCCCTGCCCTGAGGTCTCTGCTGGTGCCAAACCCTGAATCTAATTGGACACATCTCTGATAGGGGCATCTCCTCAATGTCAGCCAGGTCTTGCTGATGCATGCCAGGTCTGCAAGCTCCTCTACAATCAGGGAAGCTTTATTATTTACAGACCTGGTAGTCACCAGCAGCAGCTAGACTTCAGAATCTCCAAAGGTCTGTTAGTCCAGGTACCAGGAGTGAGCCGGAACACACCACCGATATTAAGCATCGGTGGCATATTACCCTGGAACGGCCTGCACTCTGGCTCCTGTAACAACCCTTGCCCATCACCACTGAAATCATCTGACCTGCCCTATATCCCCAGAGTTAACCTTCCTCCCCCACTCTGGCCTCCCGACAATTGGGTTGAAAAGCTCCATCATCCCTCCAATATCCTACAACAGCCCCAACCATAGATATCCAAGGAGTAGGTTGGAGGAAGGGAGTCAACTGCAATGCTTCAGCTATCATTCTCAGTGGCAGCAGGATCCTCCCTCCCAGCCATATCCAATACTCCCCCAGGCTTACAACTCTCACTGACAAACCATGGGGACCCATTTACTCCCCCACCTCTGTCCTCAGAGGGGGGCTCCACCCACACACAGTACCATCCAATCTTAAACTCAATACCCTCTCCTCCAATGATGACTCAAGTGGTTCCCCCAGTCTCAATCCAACAGCTACTAAATTACCTTAGTAGCTGTGTCACAGGATGGGCATATTCAGAGTTCAGACCACTGTTGACTACTACCACCAACTCTATGCCAGACCACCATTGTGCTGCCTTAGTCCTCACAGTTTTCGCGGCTCACCTAAGTTTGTTCATTGGTGGCCTCCTCCACTACTGCTCACTGTCCTAATGGGCCTCTGCTGGTATGAGAAGGACACTGCTGGGTACTGTTGCTCTGGTTCGCTGCCCTCCCAATTTCATCCTCCAGCAGCTCCTTCTATCACTGGTTATCACCCATTTGTCACTTGCTGCTCCTACAGTTCTCGGTAACCCCCATGCTGCCTTCTAGGTCTCACTCGGCCCTGGCCCCAGTCTCTGCATTTCTCCATGGTTCTCCTGGTCCCTGCCTTTTGGCCTCCTCTGATGGCAGCTCCCTAGTGGCTCTCTCAGGCTCCTCTGACTCTCCTGGCACTTTAGGCTTTGGGCCACAGCTGTCCTTGTGATTGTCCTCTCTGAGTTGCTCTTGACCCTGACCTCAGCCTCTGCCAGTCTCTCAGCCTCTTCTGGAAGTTCCTGCATGGCTCTTCCAGCCAATTCCTTCTCCGTTGATCTTCCTTGCTGCTTGGCTACCATGGCAACGCCAAAAAGTGGTAAGAGGATAAAAAGGGGGAAAAGGGGAGAAGAGGGGCCCTTCTCACTCTCATTCTACACACAGTCAATTTTCCCATTAAAAAAGGGAGAAGGCAAATGTGCTGGAAAAAATTGAGAAAAAAATCCTGGAAGTTCCATGTGTTACACACCCACCTCGGTCACCATATTAAAATTTACTCACTCCCCTAAAGGAAGTTATTTCCCTTTCCAAAAGATGAATAACCAGACAATGTACAATTAGTTATTTAACTGAAATGCAATCTTTAAGTTAGTAAAGAAAAAAAATCTGAAATATTTTAATTGATGATACTGCTGAGAAGTCTTCTCCATTTTTTTTACTAATTTTACAAGGAATAAATGATGATGTTTCAGATAATAACTATGGATTTCTCAAACTTTCAAATTTGAAACACTTCATTTCAAACTTGAAGTGCCTCACTTCAAATGCAATATAGCTATTTCAAGTGTAAAACAGCCTATCACTGGGAAATATTTCAAGCTGAGTTTTGAAACAAAACTGTCCCAAACTTTGCTTTTTTAAAATGGAGTATTTTGAATTCAAAAATGGTTTGAACTAGCATATCTCTAGTAAAAGCCAATCTTAAAACCAGGATAAATTGGTACAAAATATCCAAGAATCTATGATGCCATGAAAATTAACTTCATTGTGCATATTTTTGTGAACCATTCTTCATTTTGTCAGATGTACATGTCACAAATGTCCTTGATATATTTACTATAACAGATAAACATTGCTCTCTTCTTGGAAGACGGCTTCAGTTATTACTTCAAAATATAAACACATCATGCTGTTATTTAAGGGCTGAAAACTAATTCCTGCTTTTCCTCAGTTACTACTTATATGTAGTCTTAAAATCTTTAAAAAATATATAGTTTTCACAAAAGAATACAATGGGATAGGTATAGAGGAGGAGGGAGGGAATAAAATCTAGGATAATGAATAACTTTTAGAAAAGAATTAAAGGCAACATACAGAGTTGCAAGGAAGGAGAGAATAAGCCCAAACTATGTCCTTTTCGCTTCCATAAATACCTGGACTTTTCAGTGAAACTCCAACCCAAGCTGAGATTCAAATACCTTCACAGTATATAACAAAGTAAGCTTTAGATTTAATTAAAAAAGAGGTAAATTAATTGCAGACTTTAAAGTCTATTAATAACATTTTATTTGATATAACTTTAATTTCAAAATATTTAGTATTTAAAAATTACTGACCTCTCTTGCCTGAATGGGACATAAGTGGGAAACTGCCTGTTAAAATACTTTCAAAGACAGGGTCAGACATCTCTTTCTCCAGTCCTGCTGAATCTTCCTTTTCCCACCAAGGAACAATTCCAGTAATCCCACAGGCACCTCCAGGTTCATTGTCATGGAACCAATCACTTTGCTCATCATCACCTATAACAAATATTTTACATGTTTTTCAAAAAGATATTCTGGAGTTTATTATCCCCCCAAATGCTTCATCTATAATAAGTATTATTTCTTATTTCTTTTCTATATTGTTATTTTCTTTGGTAGCATACCTCTAATTGGGATTTTTCATTTACTAGCATCAGATTCAAAGGAAATAAATTTTCTTTTTGCAAATCATTTAGAAATGTGAAAAATAATTTAAAAACTTACTACTTTAACAATATCAGCAAGCAAATGTATTTATGTTAGTGTGGTTTCAACATTAATAAAACAAACTCTAATCCCCTGTAAGGAATTAAAAAAATATAAATTTGTACAACCAGTTGCTTGCAGATTATAATCACATATAATTAGCTTAATTTTATGATTTGTGTGATATATAAAATGAGGAAACAATCATAAACAGATGTGACCAAATAAACATAATTTTATTAAGATTAAGAAATAAGATTGGAAAGCTATTTTCAAATGCAAGATGACAGCTTCATAGAAATAGTTAACACCCAGGGATATTTTAATGGTTCATAGAAACTAAAAATTCAGAAGGAAATCACAAGTATACCCTTCAAAAAATTATCTGAAATGTTTACATCTTTGTTATAATGGACTGTATAATGGATGTGGAGAGTGTGTGGGTGATAGTTTTTATGATATCTGTATTTTTAGTTTTGTTTGTTACGCATCTCATAGTTTCTGTGAAACTGTATGAGTGATGTACTGACTGGGTGGCATTTTTTAATTTTGTTGTACGTGGTGCAATGACAATAAAGATATTATTATGTTAGAGTGTCCTAGAGCTATGCTTCTTTTTCCGCAAAATGTAGGGCCAATGGCTAGAGTGATACAACTTGTAAAAAAGGTACATCATGTCAGAAATACCACCTTGGTCCAGCAGCCGCTTGAAGCAGAGGGGTTTTTTTTTGCCTGGTTAAAAGCAGCATGTTTTCAGAATCACCATAAGGAAGACAGACGTGGACCGGACATATAATAAAGGTTTTAGCTTCCTGCCTTTCAGCAACAGCATAGGAATAACTGAAGTTACCCTCTTCTTAAAATAATTCATCTAAGGTCTGCCTGAGCACATCTGGGAAAGCAATGACTCACATGCAGCTTGATCAAAATCTCTTTCCTGAGATTTATTTCCAGATTTTCTTTATTATTTTTTTAAAAAAGTTCTTTAACTTTTTAATGAAGATAAAGTGAAAAGATAAATTATAAAATTTATCCTTGATACAAAAGAGATGGTACAGCAATTCAGGCATTTCTGACATCCAATACAATGAAGATTCAGATAATCCAAAAACAAAAACTATGCTGTGTAGTTTTCTCCCTAGAAGGAGAAAGGATGTAATTTTGCCATTTCTAGTTTCTGCCTGCAATTGTGCCAGCCACAATCCACTGAATAATGTAAAGAATGGGAGTAAGACAGAATTAAGATTGTATCTTATACTTGAATGCTTTGGCGGCTTTTGCTAATGAAATAATATAGAATGCTGCAGCAAGCCATAGCCCCGATACTAGGAAGTCTGGTCCAGAAGAGGCATAAGCTGTATGCTCTGCCCCACCTAGCACCTATATAGTTGCTTACTAGCTAGACAAGCTCTCCTGACACCTCACAAAACTGTAATAAATCAGTAGTAATTCTAAAATCTCAATAACTACACTCATACATTACAGTAAGACAATACTAAGCATTTTGCCACGCAAATACTTTCAGCATTTCCTTTCTCTGTGTGTACATCTCTTTAAATTCAGTCTTGATAAAGAATACAATTGGATTAAAGTATACTTAATACAGAAATAAAACATAATGTTTGAATCAGTTCCAATTCTGTTACCTAAATTTCAGCAGCTAAAAATATTTAGGACAATTCTGGCATTTAAAGCATTGTATTATGTTATAGCACGATATTACATAGTATCAGGAGTTAGAAAATTAATAGTTAGAACTGTATTCTAGGAATTGTTCAATTCTTCTTAAAAACCAATAAACCAAAACATTTTATACCATGATGTTTTAGGCTTCATGTAAAATTTTATCAGAAAGAATTCTATGTTGATTTTATAGGAATTGGATGAATTGTGCTATTACCTCAAACTCTAAAGAAAATTTCATGTTTAAAACAAAAACAGAACAAAAACACATACAAACCCTAACAAACTGGATTTTTATATAGTGTTTTAAATAAAAAACAAAAACTAAGTTATGGATCATCTGCTTATGTAGTATACAAAAACCTAATCTGATACATTTCTTAAAAATGTTTCTGTACCTTGTCTTCCCTCATCATTGGTAAACAAACCAGCATCACTACTGCTGAGGCTGCTGGATTCACTGTGATAATAGGGGGAAAAAAAAGATCAGTAGTACAATTGATACCTCAGTCATAAAATTTTAAATAGACAAGATTGCACTCAGATGAAACTTAAGCCTTAACAAAATCTAAAAGAAAATAGGACAATATAAAAAAAGAAAGATCAAACTGCAAATATCACTGTTCCATTAACTACAGAACATATTATTTTTGGCACATAAAACCACAGGAATCTAATGGGAGCCTGACAGTAAGCCAGATGTGACTCCAATGAGGTGCTGCCACAATTGATGCATTTTATTATCTGTTTCCATCAAATGCTCACTGTTCCTTTCTTATGCTGTGCTATTCAGCTTGATCCTATAACAATTGCAAACTAAAAAAAAGAAGGGAACGAAAAAAGGAGAAAATCTGAGTCAAAACTGTTCCAGGTTTTTGTTACATGAAAAATAAATATCCCAAGTCAGAATACTTTTTCTTAACATTTAGAAATATTACTGACCTACCATATTCTACACTGTAATTCTATTATTTAATTTAAAAAAGAACTTTAATACAATGTTACATTTTAAATCAAATTAAAAGGTTTCCCAAGAAAAACAAGGATAAATGTAACAGAAAAAAATACAATTTGCCTTTCTGCTACTTCCCAACTGAGTCTGTTTCTCATACCCTACTTTTATATTTTTTAATCCAGAAGTATTACACGGTAAGTAAAAAATTTACAAATTCAGATTTAATATTATGAGCCTTGTGATATAAGAGCATCAGGACCCAAATTAAGAAAGCAATATCTGAACATTTCTATCATGTAATGCATTAAGTAGTACTGAGTTTTAAAATTTCTCAAAGTATCATTGATGATGAACTGTTTTACACAAATATTCTTTTTCTAAGAGATAAAAAATTAAAATTGCTCAATAATTTGAAGTACACTTTTTATTTGGAATGCAATCTTGACTATCAAAGGATGCCTTCTAACATTTGCAATGAATTTTCACTTCAACAGCTGAGATTAATTCCAATCTATTTATGAATCCTAAGAATAACTTTACTGTATCAATAATATTGAACAAAGTCCACTAACTTAGTTATCAGTAATTTAATACAACTATTCCTAAATCTGAAAATGAAGCTTAAGAATCATTTCTTGTAATTATCTGCCTTAGCGTATACTCATGCTAGCCACATGACCACAGAAGTATCTGTGGACAATGCTGGCTTCTTTGGCTATAAATCGGAGATGAGCTCTGCCCCCTAACTAGAGTTAGACACAACTGGACAGGGAAAACCATTTATTTTTACCTTTTATGCCTTCCATGCTTTTCTTCTGAATTTTTTAAGTTATTATTAAAAACATCTTCCATTTTATCCTGAAATCATTAGCTTACTGATACTTTAGCAAAGAGCCTCTGAAAACACAGTCTTGGCCAAAAGTTTTGAGAATGACACAAATATTGTTTCACAAAGTCTGCTGCTCCAGTGTTTTAAGATCTTCTTGTCAGATGTTACTATGATATCACTGAAGTATAATTACAAGCATTTCATAAGTGTCAAAGGTTTTATTGACAATTACATTAAGTTTATGCAAAGAGTCAATATTTGCAGTGTTGACCCTTCTTTTTCAAGACCTCTGC
>JANHZU010003486.1:214170-226576 GCA_032468055.1 Acrochordus granulatus
TGGCAACTTTAAGACATGTGGACTTCAACTCCCTGAATTCCCTAGCCAGCATAGGAATTCTGGGAGTTGAAGGCCACATGTCTTCAAGTGTGATTATTATGAATCATAAAAGTATGTTCATACACACCAGCTTGTCCCCTCCCCTGTCTTCTTTTAGGAATAACTTAGCACAATTTTCTGTGGAGTATATTTAGAATGTGAAACAAGACAAATGATGATTGCTTCGTTTCTTTGAATTACTGCTTGAGTGGAGTGAGACTTTTGGCTCAGTCTGACTATTGGATATTTTATTTAAGTTGTAGAATTTTTGTGTGTCTGATACAATAGGGTGATAATGGAGTAGGTGGGAAAGAGGTCCTACAGATATACTGAATCAGCTCTTCTGTAGATCCTTACTCTTAATTTAGGGCCCAGATATTCCTGTTATATGAGAAAGCTGATGGCTACATTTTCACAGGCACCTTTTAAGACCAGAAGTACCCTTCCAGTTCTATTTATAACTGAGTGGAAAAGTGAGGTTGGTTGTCCATCTATCTTAGGCCAGCAAAAGAGCATAATTCCTTCCCATTCACAGCAGTTCTTTAGACATCAAACCATAATGCCTTCTGAGATTATATGCATACTGTACAAAGAAATAATATTTTACCTAGATCTAATCACATTCTTGAGGTACTTCTATAGTCCATTCATCCCCATGTTGCCCAGTCCTTCTTAACTCTAGTACCAGAGAAAAGCAAACAATGTGTTGGAGTCTTTTCTCTCAGAACCATCCAAATTCAGTGAAGGTTCAGCTACTTGTGATGGGAAGTGGAGCTTTCTGACTGGAAAACCTTTTCCTCATTTCCTTTGTTGACATTTTGTGAACTGGCACACAACAGAAGATATTGAGAGCTAGTTTGGGATAGTGGTTAATGAATCAGGCTAGAAACCAGGAGTCCCATCTTAGCCATGAAAGCCAGCTGGGTGAATTATTTATAAAAATAATAAAGGCAGGATAAAATAAATGAATAAAATATTATATTTTATGTATTTATGCATGGCTTAATGTACCAATTTACACCAGAGACTCTAGAAGGTATATAAGGTTGACCATGGAACAAATAACATCATAATAATAAACAATAAAACTGTCAAGAGTAACAAAAGATGGGCAAGATATTTTCTTTCAAAATAAAAATGATAGTTTTAAATGCTATGTATTAATTTCTTATTGGTATAAACATTATTTGCACAGATACTTTTTCTTCCAATTGTTAATACAAGAAAGCAGCTGATGTAATATAAAATGTTATCAATTTATAAAATGGTTGAGTTTTAAAAAATTGGGTGTTTCATTTTTAAATATATTTAATGGTTTTAGACACTTAGTAAGATTTATTTTCCATGAAATGGGCAGCCATAAAAATTTGATTAATATTTTTTTATTTATTATAAATAAAGATAAAATGTTTCCCTGAAACCTGTTAAGTGTTAATAAATACAGTTCTTTCACAGAATGTTATTTTCTGTCATCATTTGTGGCATCACATGTGGTAGCTATGTCTTAGGAAGAGTTTTAGACCGTGCCCTGCCTCATGGAGATTCTGATAAACTGCCCCATACAAATTCAGAGGTTCTCCCTGATTCTGTCATTCTGATCCTTTTTATTTTTTTTCCCTCTCTATTTTTCAAAAAAACTTGGCTTGGGAATTATAAGGATTGGGTAGGACTGTGCTCCACAAAATAAAAAAACCTTCCCCACTCATCTTGGATAAGCTAATAAAATTCCTCTAGTGATCAGAGAACCAAGCCTAGGAATGTGCAGAGATTTTCCTACCATTGGTTTCTGATCTAAAACATCTTCCCTAAAGCTATTGTTGGTCCCTGTTAGGTCAAAAACTTCAGTGTTTTTTTTTCATCATCCCAATTAGGACATAATAGCAGCTTGAAAAATGGGATTTTGATTTCAAAAATAACTTAAAAGAAAAGCTGTCCCACTTCCCATCCTTCTATTCTGCTGCTGTGATCTAGCTGCTGAATCAATGTATAATGTTCAGATATGGTTAATGGGCAAATGGATAATAAATGGAAGTAAGTAAGTAATGTAAGTAAGTGTTTCTTTAAATAAGATGTGAAGTTTAAAAAATAAACACGTAAAGCTGATCTGTGGTCCGTGTTTGCAATGCTCATTCTGTAAAAGTCATAATTAACCACTGTTTTTTATTTTTTTATCATCTTTAAGATCAGCTAGGACAATAATGTTTGTCATACACATAGATTTTCCAAATACTACAGAGAAAAATGTCCTAGTATCTTCCATCATAAGGGATTTTTTAAACAAATTTCACAGTCTGTAACTTGAAATTGTAGAATACAATGCTAAAGAGAAATAAAGTCAGCTTAGATAATAGAAACATAAGTTAAAACTCAGTAAATGCTATAATAGAAAAAGAGAATAATGTGTTGCAATGCTTCCCAAGGTCGTGCTAACCAGGAACTAAGATCCCAGCCTACCATGCTTGGGAAAATAGATATAACATGTAATTGGAAAAAGTCTCTATTGCAGAACATCTGTCTATAAGTAGAACAATCTGAGATAGATAGACCAGTAACCTGATTCAAAACAAAATAAATTATTTTTATTGAAGTTGGAAATCTTTCAATTTTTCTGAAATTAGAATTGGCCTTCTGGGTGGGAAAATCTGCTTTAAACAAGATACAAGAGAATTAACTGATTAAATTAACATGTAAAAAATTCCAAACACTAAAAATTCTTCAAGTGAGAGATACAAAGATTATTGGTATAACATAGAGCAATAGACTATTGTTATGATGAGTGTAAATGAAAGGAAAAGAAATAAAAGTGGATCATTATTTTGCTGTGTTTTATGCTAAAGCCTCCTGAAATTGAAGAGTTAGGTATTAAAGCAGTCTTCTCCAACTTGGGTTGTTTTCCTCTAGGTGTAGTTGTTCATACTGGTTGAACATCCTAGGAAATGCAGTTAAATGTACTTTAACTGGAGAGTTTGTCTTGGAACAATTTACTATTGACAGTGTAAAATAAGATTTTGACAAATAAAACCATTTAAGAAATTATTTTGCCTAAGATTGTAGGTATGGCAGATAATATCGAATTATATCAGATACTTATCGCAACAAAGTTTAAAAAACGGGCATCTGGACTGGATTTTTCTCAAGTCGAAGACGTTTCACCTTTAATCCAAAAGGCTTTCTCACTTTAATATGTTAATATTTGTATCAGAGAACAATTTATTAAATTGGTAAGGTCTCAGTTTAGAATAATGATTCAAGAAATGAATGTTCATATGCCATAATTTTATTTGACTTCATACTATAAATATTAGAAAGTCATTCAAAACCCAATGACAGAAAACAGAAAAAAGTAAAATTAAACAGTTCTAAGTGATTATATGCACAAAATTAACTTGGACATTTATCATTACTAATCTATGAAATGTTGAGTTTTTTTGATTTATATCCTGCCTTTCCTGGACCTTAAGGCAGCTTACACAGGGAGCTCCTTTCATTTTAACCCCACAACTTGAGTATCTTTGCATAGTCATTCTAATGAACATAGATTAATTACTCTTAATTTTGTATTCCTTAAACATGGAGTCTCATTATTTAGGCCAATACATTTAAAATATTTATTTCTTCAATTTGTGTAGCTGCCCCTCTCAATCAATAACTCTGGGTGGCTTACAATGGAAACAAAATATGTATTTTGCTCTTGGTTATCCATGTTGTTAGGCTAGACAAATGTTTTTTGGCAGCTACCACAAACTGACTAAGATTACTAGCTAATAATGTAATGCTTTTCAGAACAGAAAATTCAATTACATCTATGTTTTAACATCAGAATGGTGTAATTCAAGAAGAACAGAAGAGAATGAGGTAGAACTTCAGGATAGGATTTATAACATTCTTAATTATAATGAAAGAATAGTGGAATATAAAAGATATGACTATAAATCAACCATGAAAGCCATATAAATTTCATTGAAATACCATTTATTCGCATGTACCTATTTTTATCCATGCAATCTTATTCTTCAGTCCTAATGTCTGCCCTACATTTTGTGCAAATAATAACATCATGTGAAAAACAATTGGTAAAGTATTAAAGAGTACTACAGTACTGTTTTTGAAACAGGCTGAGAAGCATTGTGAATTTCTCAATTACATATTTCTGTCTGATCTCTGAAGATAGTTGTTGAAAATGCCATTAAAATCACTTTTTTTAGGATGCAGGAAATAGACTGGCTTGTCTGTCTCTTAAAGATGCAGCTTGTATTATATTAGTGATATGGCATCAGCAGAAAGAAATCTGTTGCATGTTGTAGGATAAAAAGCCAAATAAACTTTACCTAAAAATCTGACCCTGTTGGTCTTCAAGACCATGCTTTGAATCCAGGCCTGGGACTCCAAGAGCGTGAAGGCTCCTGTTTCCTGGCTAAATTGATATCTATGATGATTTTTTTCTTGACTATCATATATATTACACTTGTATTATATTGTAATTTTTAAAACTCTTTTATGATCATGATCTAGAATCACTTGCTTGAGATGGGCAGCTATGGAAGTTGAATAAATATGAAATCACATAACCATCTGAGGATTTACTACTTGTTTAGCATCTTGTTCTTTTTATCCATTTAACTGGGAATAAGAATCTTAATCCAGAAAATCTATTATGTGAAGTTTTCTTTAAAAAAATCTATAAATAATATTTAAAATGGGAATGTTATTTATTAATCAAATATTTCAGCTTTACAATATTTTGAGTTATACCTTATAAATTTCCCTCAAGCATTGTATATTTCATCTTTAATGTGCTTTATATCATAAAATTGCCTGGGAATTCAAGATATATAATTATAAAACACCAAGAAAAATATTTTTAAAAATGTATTTCAATTAAAGTTAGAGACTTTTAATACCTTCACACCACAATAACTACCTCTGACAACAGAAATGATTAGATAAATGGGCAGCTTACAATTAAAAAATAGAAAACAAAGAAAAATCCTGTATTTCTGGAAAACCATGCATCGTATATAAAAAAAATACAACAAACAAGTGTTCCACGTGTCCCCTTACCTCAAGGCCTGGGGAAAGTTCTCAAAGACTTTAAAACATCATTAGTGTAACAGCTACAGAAATCTCTAAGGGATGTAATTACAGAGGGCAAATGCTTCTTGGGTCATGATAGATGGCACTGTTTGATGAAGGTAGCCCAAAGTACACTACCTCTGCCCCATCTTACTGGACAGGCGGAAACCATGGAAGATAACCAATCTTTCAAATAATCTGGCCCTGTGCTATAACAGATGATAACCAACACCTTGAATTGCACCTAGAATTTCATCAACAACCAGTGCATCTCACGGAGCAATGGTAATACAAAGGCATACTGATATACTGATACCCATGTTTGGATTACTGCATTGGGAACCAGCTGTAGCTCCTGAATGGTTTTTATGGGTAAACCCATGTGGAGCTCATTACAAAAATTTCAATTATTATTATTATTATCATTTATTAAATTTATAAATTATAAAGTGATTAGGGCATGAGTGGCCATCTGAAAAGCCTTAGGTTCTTGCACTGAGCTCAGGGTTGAACTTAATAATCTAAACAACAGTTTCTAACAAGACCATGTATCTTACAGTTAGTATTTATTGAGTCTCTGTTCAATACAATAGTTATTCTTCATCATCTATGCTAGGCAAGTTTAAGAGATGCCATACTATATTTGATGATTATTGGTGACAATAATTTTGTATTGCTTACTGCCCTTTAACAGTGAATTTTGCAGTATATATGTTCATTATCAAATTATAAAAATATATCTCTACTAGTCAAAACAGAAGAGTCATAATAAATAATGTAGTAAAGAGGTTAAAGTATTTTCTGAAGGAAATCAATTTTAAGTATGAACCATATCATGGACTTCACTGGTTTACTCTGTTCTATTAGATTTTATCCCACTTTTATTACTTTATAAGTAACTCAAAACAGGAAACATATGTAATACTCCTTCGTCCTCTTCTTTTCCCACAACAGCAACCTGGTGAGGTGGGTTGGGCTGAGAGAGAGTGACTGGCTCAAAGTCACCCAGCTGGCTTTTATGCCTAAGATGGAACTTGAATTCACAGCCTCTTGGTTTCTAGGCCAGCACTCTACCCACTACACACATCTTTCAGACTATCATATTTCACAAGATTGCTGTTGAGGGGATATGAAGGGTGATTTTTAAGTATGTTTAGACTGAGCTTGTGGGAAAAAGCTGAGATTTATGATTTATTTCTTTGATTTATGATTTATTTATTATGATTTATGATTTATTCACTTGAAATATACTGTAACAATATGTTTTGCCTAAAACTTACCATGGATGGCAATAAAATTTTAAAAAAGGATGACAGAGAGCTCAGTAGATCTTAATTCATATTCAAAAACATATTAGATAAAAAAAAGTGTTCAAGCAGAGTATTAGACATCAAATGGTTTTGTCCAGTATGCTTCCATGTGCCTAAAAAGGTTTGGAGGCCACTGTTAGTTTCACTATGAGATAACGATACAAGTATTTACTTGGGAATGGTAGTTTATTAGAGATAAGGATGAAGAAAGTGATAGAGAAATGAAAATATGCAGAGAGAAAATGAAAGTGACACAACAGTTGAGTTTGGATGGAACCTGAATGAGGTTACCAGACACTGTTTGAAAACAAGCAGAAACATCAAGGAAATGGTAAGGAAATTGGAAAGATTAAGTGGGGAAGTTTGAATGATCTAGCACCAATTTTGCCTAAGAGTTGTATCCTCAAGAATGCCCAACTGGTTGTCTTGAAAAGAGTTATCTGGTACTGCTACCAGCTACAGCAGCCATGGAAAGGTGTCAAAGGGTCATTGTCACCATTACTAGTATGACAACAGTAAGAACAGTAGCAGACACCATGGCAATAATCTGGAGTTTGGTTCCTGAGTTCTAGCCAGGCTGTGACTAAAATTGATGAGTGGGATTACACTGAAACTAGAATGTAGTATTTCTATGTGGGAGAAAGAATTTGATGGTTATTAGAAATGGAGCACTGAAGTGTGATAGATTGCCAGAGATGCTTGGGGCTGACTGTGTTAAGATTCCACTTGCGGCTGACTGGAAAGATTAGGCAAGTTGAAGAAAATTATATGAAACTAGGTAGGACACACTAGAATGCACTCCCCAGGTAAGAGACAGCAAGGGCTGATGGGGGGGGGAGAATATGCTGATTGGCTTATATTAAAGTATGTAAGGCTAAAATGTCCCCAGAAAATGGGGGACATTGCAGATCAATACTGAAGGATATTAAGGTAGGTTTAGCTGGATTGTTTAGCTATAGTGATAGGCAAATGAGTAGCTGAGTGGCTATTATCAGGCTGGGCTCTATACAATTTACAGCCCATTTAGAAATCAAGAGGTTGTAACACTTTGTCTTTTGTCCTGATTATTTCCAGGGGTGGTTACTGTAATGTGCACTGTGCCTGGAGCTGCTTTTGAAGACTATCTGGATGCTGCAATTTGGCAGAATACAGTAGTCTATAAACTGACTAGTGTGAGTTGATTCAACAAAGTAAAATCTATGAGGGAATGCATTTCCTTTAAAAAGGTTTCAGAGTATAAGTCAGAGGCTGGTTTTAATCTATAAACCTCTATAAGGTGTGGACTCATGATATCTTTAAGATTTTCTTCTCCAATTTGACTTTGGCCAACCTGTTCATTCTGTTCATGAGAGGTGCAACAGGGACCTTCAATCTGGAAAGTGAAACTGATGGGTCTGGAGGTTGAGTCATGGCAACTGGACTTATTTTCTTATTGGTTAGATGGGGTCACAGAAGCAGTCCTTCTCCCGAACAATTCCACCTTGAAGACCAAGCTGGCACCTACTTTAATTAGCTATTTGAACCAGCATTAAGGAGATTAATATCTGTACTCTCCCTTCAACCTGTTCAATAGTCTGCTTTTTTTTACATTTTGCATTGATTTTTTTAATGGGTATTTATTTACAATGAAATTTTATGATTTTACTGCTTTGTGCCTTAGATCTGGGAACCATATATATATAATGTGCAATTATAGCAGTCTACAAGTAAAAGAAGATGAATAAAAACTAAGAAAGCACTTAGTATTTATAGTGGAAAAACCTAAAAGTTTATGAATTCTGTTGATTTTTCAGTGGTTAAATATGACTTAAAGTTTATTCATACAAATCCTAAAACCAGATAAAGAAAACAAAGTATACTTGTTCATTTCACATTTCTTTATTATCCAAAGCTACAAATTTGTGGCTGGCAAAAATCGGTGAACTTCTAGAATTATCAGTTCATTTGAAAGAAAAATTAGAGTCAGATATTTCAATCAATGGAATGATAATCAAGTATGAGTGTGGGAGGTCCTGCCTTATTTAAAGAACAGAATTTTGGTATTCACTATCATTATAACACAGGGATGTAGAAATATGTCATGGCTTGAACTAAGGAAATGTCCGAGATCTCTGAAAACTGTTGTTGATGCTCTCCTGGCTAGAAAAGGATGCAAAACTATTTCCAAAGTAGCTGCTGATCAACTAAGATCACACAAGAGTAAGAGGTGGAATGTTCTTTTGACAGGAGGATCAAAGAAGCCTAGGGTAATGTTAAAGGAATTAAAATTAAATCTTGCATTGGTGAATGCATTGGTTTATGAGACCACCATGAGGAGAACATTCCACAAAATGTTGCAAGATGAAAGAACATTGCTGCCTATCTACAGTTTGTGAACATCATGCAGATTATCCAGAAGGCTATTAAAAGACTGCTCTCTGGATGGATGAGACCAAATTAGAATTTTCTGACTTAAATGAAAAGTTTTATATTTGGTGAAAGGTAAACAATGAATTTCACTGTAAGAACCTTATTCCATCTGTGAACTATGGTAGTAGCAGTGCCATAATTTGGGTCTGCTTTGCTGTCTCTGGACCAGGACAGCTGGCTATCACTGAAAGACTCTGATCAATAAGAATTTTTTTCTATAAATATAAAGATGACGCAAGTCATATAATCGAAATATGATTAAAGCAGGAAAAAGGTAATATTTTGGAATGATCACACCAAAGTCCCATAGAAATATTATGGAAGGACCTGAAGTAGGCTGTTCATGAAAGGAAATCCATCAATATCTCTGAGCTAAAGTTGTTCTGTAATGAAAAATGGGTTAAAGCTCCAAGCCGAAGTACAGGACTGATTAACAATCATCAGACTTTTAGTTGCAGTTATTGCTGACCAAAAGGGGGCACACCAGTTACTGAAAACAAAGGTCCATGTACTTTTGCCACAAATAAATATGTATTTTTGGTTCATTTTTCCTTGAAAAATAAAATGTTTTGACTCATTTGTTAAATTGGATTTTATTTTTAGGACTTGTGTGGAGAACAGATCATATTTTAGATTGTATTTATGCAGAAATATTGAAAATTCAAAAAGGTTCACAAACTTTATAATACTGTACCCCTGCAGTATTATAAAAGCTGTTCCATAAATGGAGCTCTGTGACTGTTATGCTCTGCCCATGCAATGAATTAAGTTTGTAACATGGCTATTTAGATTGCACTATACACTAGAGCTAAACCTCGCTTTTGTGAATCAAAATTTATTTTATTTTTCACATTTTTTACCCATTCATTTCCCTCCTTACATTTATATATCTCAGTGTAACTGTGCTCTATATTCTCTACAACATTTTTCCTTCTCTGGCCTTATTTATATATAATTATACAAAATTAGCTTTTCCCCCTCTATCATAAGTACTCTGAATTACTTGCAAATTGACAAAAATGTCTATGCTATTCTCTTTTATCTGGCTACTGCATATATTTTATTCTTTTATTTAACAGTAAAGAGTTACTATTTCAGTATTTGAAATAATTTTGTTTACTATTCTTGCATTTCCACAAATACACATAACTAAATGTCACCTTGCATTCATGAAGAGGCAACAAGAGAACTAGTCTGATATAGTGGTTAAGGCACCAGACTAGAAACCAGGAGACTGTGAGTTCTAGTCCCTCCTTAGGTAGGAAAGTTGACAGTAATTTTGGGCCAGTCACTCTCTCTCAGCCCATGATGTCAGGCTTGGGCAACAAACCAGTTGGTCAATTCCTGTCACAACCAATGGATGAACACATTTGCTTGATTAAAATAAAAAGAAAATCCTGCACTTGCAGGGAAAAGCTAGGAAGAAAAAAAAGACATGAATAGTCAACAGATGTGTTAGGATTTGTTGCAGATGTACTTTTTCTCCTGTCGCATTTACTATTACTTCTATCAAACTTCTATCGGGCTATATTTCTGAAGTCCCTGTACCAGTTTACAAAAAGGAAACAAGTTTTGCCCTATCTTTCTCGCTTTCCTATATGTTGTAAGCATTTAAGACAACTGTGCAAAAACTGAAAGCAAAAACAGAAGCAAATAATTCAGCTACTAGAAATGGATTCATGGCCTAAAAGAATTTTAAGGATGTTTAACCTTGTGGAATAAGGAGTGTTTCTGGTTCCCAAAATATCATCCTGTTCAGAAGTATCCTTTTGACCACAACCACACCAATCACACCTCAAATCCTCATCACAAACCCATCTATGGAAACCCAGAGAACAACGTAGCGATGATCCAGTACAAGTAAATACAGAGCAATCTCTTACAATTTTGTCACAAAGGGGGGAATTTCAACAGATGATCAAGCAAGCCCTCTTTCTCCAACCCAAGGATTCACAGAGCCCTGGCCACGGCATCTAAGCTCCCTTGCCTTGCCTTCTTGGTCCGTCTCATCTCAGAAAACATGCTAGTCTCCTGCCTTTTTGTAACCTGAACTCTACTTCTTTTCCTTGCGACTGAGGATTCACGCACAGGACGCCAACCGCTTCCACAAGGCCCTAAGGCCAGGACTCGCTCAGCAGACTTAAACGAAGGCGTCGGCAAATTACAACCCGAGCCTCAGGCTGCAGCTACTCTAGCTGATTTCCGAAGCCCAGCTGCGCAAAGCTCGCCGGCATCTTCGCTCGCCCCGTCCTCCGCTGCCACCTCTACTCCCAGGGCTCCCTGCCGGTCGGCCCTAACACTTGAGGTCGCCCCTTTCCCTCCGCGCCAGGGCCGGCCGTTCTTCCGTTCCTTTCGCAGCCCGTTCCGCGCCCCTCACCAGCTTTTCCTGGCGGCCGGAGGTCTACTCGGGTTGGGCTGAGCCACCCGGAACATGTACTCAGCGCCTGCAGTCGGCCGCTCCCTGAGGAGACAGGTGCCGCTTTGCAAAATTCGGGAAGGCGGAGGAAGCCGCTCCACCAGGCCGCGCTCAGTCCGCCGCGCCTCTCACCCCCGCCTGATGGTATCCCGGAAGCAGCTTCGGCACTGGAAGGAAGCCGGGCTCGACCATGGCCGCTCCTCTTGCAGGGTCGGGAAAGAGCAGGAAGGGAGCTGTCCTCGCACCACGGCCGCCATATGGCCTAACTCGTTGCCCCGCTTCAGCCCGCGAAGCTGAATCTGCCACCTCTCTCTCTCCCAGCGGAAGTCGTATCCTTCTCCCCCTCTCCGCGATGGGCTCAGATGGTACGATCCAGTTGCCATGACGAAAATTTGTATACCATCCATGGAGGCCGGCTGGGAGGGGGGAAGATGGCCACTTTGGCCTGGCTGCAAGAACGGCTGCCGAGCTTCAAGCAGGAATATTTCCGTAGAAACAGGTAACTGGAGCTTCCTTCCCGAGCCTCTCGAATTACTCGCCCAGAAGAGGTTCCCCTCTCACCCTGAGAAATTCCAGGTGTGCGGGTGCTTCTTTTTACCTAACCGAGAAATGTCGGGAATCCCCACCCCGCAGTGTACGTTGAGGTTCCCGCGACACGTCTATGAATCAGTCATCACGGGGACATAAATAAGAATAATGGAAACGCAGGAGGAACGAACAGGGACGGGCGTGTTTCTCAGGAGCGTTGGAACCGAAAGGGAATGGCGTTCATGTTGCATGGACGGAAGGAGACACACTGCGAGGTATACTGCTGTGGAAAACTGAAGCTCGCCTCCAAGTAAAGATCGCGTTTCCTGTTTCTAAAAGCGAAGTCTCCCCAAAACTAAGCAGGGCGGCTCCTTCATCCCACGGCTGTTAACTCCACCAAGCTCATCTTGGCAGCAGAGAGAAGGCAGCTATGTTTGCATTTGGTCCTCATCTTTAGCATTACAAAGAGTGTCTTGATTCTTTCCAGATATGGTAGACATCTTGTCACCTTTAAATGACAATAGAAAGCAGTGTCTTTAAACAGTTATGTAAGGAATAAAGTTGACCACAGCCTGAGGTGCCACAGGTTGTTTGCCCATGGTCAGTCATATGAGGGAGACGGGGGGGGGTT
>JANHZU010003486.1:399790-409894 GCA_032468055.1 Acrochordus granulatus
CTGTGTCTTTGCATATGGATCCTACACATTTTCCCTCTTCCAATTATAAAGAAAATGTTAGAAGACTTTGCTAATGCCCAATTGAGTTTTAAAATATTGCTGAAATTAAACTCTACTTGGCCATGAAATGCAGTTGCTGCTCTGACAAATCTGCCTGTCTGTTTTTTACAAGACATTCAACAGTTCCAGTTAACTTTAAAATGTACCTTGTCTGGAGATTGCAAAGGTAGAAATTAGTTTGACTCCAATTTTTCCCATTTATTCCAAGTAGAGCTCCCAACCCCTCACCCCAAAAAAGCTAAAATATCTTAGGGGAGTTCTTCCCCTCTGACTCCTATGCTATAATATTTGTCTTAAGTCTTGAGTGCTTTTGAGTCAATGTTGACTTCTGGCAACTGACCAGACTAGTACCTGCAGTTTTCTTGGCAATGTTTTTCAGAAATGGTTTGCTATTACTTCTTTACATCTTAGTTCTGCTGCTTAGACTGACCTAGCCTAGTGGGACTCCATGACTTTATTTCCTTGCTACTGATCTTTGATTTTTCCTTATGGAAAGGCCTTGTATATAACTGAAATTTCTTTGCATTACACTTTCAGTTCAATGTAGCATGAGAATTATGGGGTAGGGAAAACCGTTCACTTGCATAGTTTCGAGGGATTCCATTTTCATGGCGTTGTAATGCTATGACAACCCCCAGTCTGAATTTACTTTATATCTGATTAAAGGAGAATATGTAATTTCAGAACATCCTAAACTACAGCCAAAATGCATACATAAAATAAAACATTTTTATGTATTGTAACTAGCTCTCCTGCTTTCTTCTATATATGTTGGATCTAAACTAGCCAGCATTGGGAATATATCATGAAGTAGATAACTGGAACAGATTCAAAGAACAGCAGCATAGATAATTAGACATATGGCAAACAAACTTTGAAAGAACTGGATATTTAGCCTGAACTAGAGAAAGGAATGGTTGGTTGGTCTGATGATGGATATAACAACATTCTTTAAAATATGTAAAATACTAATGTACATTTCTCTCTGATGTCTTAGAGTGCATTACTAAATCTTTAAGAGTTTAAGCTTGTTAGTTGGAAGAGTAGTTTGTTGATGGAACTTATCATCTAAAGATATGATGGTATCTTTCCTGCTGAAAACATTCAGTTGCACAACCATTTTCAGAGGAAGGTTTTAATTCTAGTTTTCCTGTATCAAGCAGTAAGCTGGAGTAGTAGGTTTCAAACTACATGTTCTCATTTATTATTGTAGTAGTAGTATTATTTAAATAATTTATTAGTGGTTTTGTGCCACTCACAGTGAAACAGGGAATACAAATGGCTTCAGAGAATTCAATTTCTGGCATAGACTCATTAAGGGATCTCTGATAATTGACTTACAGCTGTGTAAAAAAAAGTATACCCTCTTTGAGTTTTATGGTTTTACATATCAGAACATACTAAAAATCCCCTGGTCCTTAGTAGTTCTTAAAAGTAGGTCAATACAACCTCAGATGAACAACAACACATGACATATTACACCATGTCATTCCTTTTACAAAAAGAAAGCCAAAATGGATAAACCATGTGTGAAAAACTAACTATACCTTATGATTCAATAGCTTGTAGAACCACCTTTAGCTGCAATCACTTGAAGTCATTGTTTTCTGTATGACTTTATCAATCTCATCATTTTGGAGGAATTTTGGCCCATTCTTCTTTACAACATTGCTGCAGTTCATTGAAGTTTGTGGGCATTTGTTTATGCACAGCTCTCTTGAGGTCCTGCTACAGCATGTCAATCAGGTTGAGGTATGGACATTGACTGGGCCATTGCAACACCTTGATTCTTTTCTTTTTCAGCCACTCTGTTGTAGATTTGCAGGTGTGCTTGGGATCAATGCTGAAATTTTTAGGCATCTTATGTTTCTTCCTCTCTTCCCCCTCTCTATTTTTTCTTGAAATATTATTTGTTTGATATATTAAGTTTATAAAGTGAATACTCTGTGATAAATCATATCACAAATCCAACTAAAATGCAATAAAATCAGTGATCATCATAGATCATCACACTGAAATCCTTATGATACAAGACAGCTTCTACTTCTCATTGACAGCAGAGTCAGGAAGATGAGAATCCCACATCCTTTGAGATTTTGGTTCGGCTTTTAATGGCTATTCATCCTGATGGCTCTTTACTAACTTTGGAATAACAAGCTAAGGTACTATCAGTATCTTCTCCACATTTGTGAGTTTTTTAATCACAGGGTTGGCTACTAGACTGTATGGACTGATCCAGCTGCATTGTACGAGCTGATCCAGCATGGCTTCTCTTATGTTTTATATGACTTGATGTGCTAGCTCATGGATAAGCAAGGCCACATTATTTTCCTCTAAGAAAGGATGAAGTAGAAAAGGTTGATTTAGCAAAAGGAAATCATACTGTAATTTGTGAGGTAATATTTAATAATTTGATGAGAAAGCATTTTTTCCTTCCTATGTCCATGCATTTATCTGGCATATACTTGTTCTCTTAATTTTGGTGGAGTGTCCCAATTATATACATAAAAGGGCATAGGACTCAATTGACAACTACAATATTGGGCTTCAATTTAGTAATGCATGCTTTAAACAGAAAAGCATTTATACCTATACTAGTGTGTTTAAATATAAGATTAAATGTCATCAAAGCAGTTTCTGAATTGAGGAAAGATTGAAAGTGTAGGCTTAAGCATTCATGTGAACCAGTTTATTGCTAGACAGTATTTTGCAACTGACATTTATTTTCCACCAATTTCTTGACTATTCCTTCCTCATATTATTGTATAAAATCTATTGATTTATTTCTTATATTTCTAATCTAGTAAATCCTATTATGAGAGAGAGAGAGAGCACATAATATAATTCTCAAGGACACTCTCAGATAGAAATGCAGGCTTCAAAGTATTATTTTAGCCAGGTAAGCTGAGCTGTGCTAATGGCTTCTATTATGCCAAGCAAGGAGGACACAAACATGGAAAGACTCCTTTCTAGGATTCAGGTTAGGATGCCAGCTCCAATTGGTTCGTCCCCAGGTGGATTTAGATAAGATGTAGCTATTGCTGTCTTAGTTGCCTAACTTCCTTTAGGCATAAACTGCACAGGCAGGTAGTATAATAAACCCTCCACCAGGCTGGAGCGTGAATAGAATGGAGAAAAACATAAGGAGGAAAAAAGACAAAAATGCCATTTAGCCCAAAACCTTTTGGTGTGCTATATCATAGCACTGGGAATTGGTATGATCAATAAACACTATGGTCCATATTATTTTTTTCAAAAGCTAATACTAACAAAAACAGAACAAATGAAAGGTGAAGGTTTCTCCTGCCAGTTGTGGTCATCTCTAGGGGGCGATGCTCATCTTCATTTCTAGCTAAAGAACCAACATTCATCTGAAGATGTTCTGTGATCAGGTGGCTGGCATGACTATACACCAAGGCACATGAACCCTGTTATTTTTCCACTGAAGGTGGTAGTTATTGATCTATTTGTATTTTTACATTTTTTCAAATTGCTACCTGTTGCACAGAAGTGCTTGAGTCTCGAACTCAGGCTGCCTATCTTCCATCTGACAAGCCCAGCATCTTAACTGAGTGGAGGGGCACATAGTGGTGTGAGTAGTTAAGATGTTGGGCTTGTTGACTGGAAGATCAGTGACTCAAGTTCAAGACCTAAGAGCTGCCACATAACAGGGTGAGCTCCCATTGTTTGCCTAGCTCCTGCCAAACTAGCAGTTCAAAAGCATGTAAAAATGCAAGTAGGAATGTAAAAAATGCAAGGAAAATACATGTATTTTGCATGTAGAAAATACAAATACAGCTCTTAATTCTTTTTTTCCTTTCTTTATTCCCCCACTTAAAGACTGTCCAGAATTTTGTCAGGAAGGAAGGAAAGAAAGAATTTACTTACTGAAGAAGAGAAAAGGTAGGCTTTTGTTATTAATGTTGTAGAAATACAAATATGTCCACCTAAGAAAAGGAGTCTTCATTAACTCCCACAGCCTAGAAAATTAAGGCACGGCTCATCAGGATCTGTGCTTGCTATCATCTAAATTGCAAGGGACTAGTTGAGTTTTGCTGGGGTTCATAATGCTGATGGAGCGGTTTCTATGTGAATGAAGGATAAACAGCGATTAATTTCAGCCAATAAATAATGGTTTGAGGTCCACACTGGAAGAGGAACAATTACTTTTCCATTTTTCCTGCCAAATGAGCTGATAAGAGAAAACAGGGGAGTTGGCCGCGTAAATCAGTCTTAATTTTATCTTCCCCATTAAAAAGCAGCCATTAAGACCATCTTCGGCTCATTTCATCCTCTTCTTGTTTCACTTTTTCAATTTGCACAAAAGGGGGGAGTTTGCTCATCATAAAATTTCACTTTGGCCAACCTATCATTTGCATCTGAGCCAATAAATAGCAATTAGCATAAACATTTAAATCAGGAACTGGAACAAATTCTTGTTCCCTGAGCAAGCTGTTAACTTACAGTATTCTGTCATATATAAGAAGCGTTATAAACAAGATTGGCTGGGCACAATTATCCCTCTCCAACAAGATATCCAGTAAAGGGTGGAGGAACGTTAGGTGATGTCTTTCCACCTTAGAAGCCAATCATTCAACAGAAGGATATATATACAGTGTGTGTGCGTGAGCACGTGCATATGTATCTTTGTGAGGTGCTTAAAACATGGTAGACATCCCTTTATCAAAAAACAGTAGCTCTCTTTTGAGACTGCTGTCATGCCAAACTCAGAGAAAAATATTAACCAAACTTAATGGAAGTTTTTCAATAAAATCCAAGAATACAAAATAACATTGAAAGGAAGAATCTCAGTGACAAGGAGAAATAACTCAGTTTGCATAGGAAGAAATTAAGTGCTTCATGTTTATTTAGTTCATTAAGGTTAGCATTTAATTTACTATTTCTCACCTGAAGCCAAAACAAGGGTACAACAATGGAAGCGAGACTTCTGGAAGGTCATACCATGCAGAAGCTAAATCTGTAGGAGGAGAAGGAATGGAGGAGGGGAGAAGATAAGAGACAAATTCATTGCAATGTTTTTGAAAAGCCTGAGTAGTTGCAGGAAACCTAGCTGGATATTGCTATTTAACCCACTATTGAGAATGTGTTGTAATATTAAGAAATAAATGTGTTGACAAGGGATAGGTGCAGAGTTAGGTAATAAAAAGGACTAATAATGAACAAAAAGTGTTGTTTTCAGTTCAAGGGTATGTTCAGTTTTATTTCTGTATATGCAATGGCTCATTAACTTGGGTTTAGATCAGAGACAGGAGCTGCGTGTTGCCCTTGACTAATTTTTTAAAAATCAAGCATTTCTAAACTTTTGGTAAGAGATGTATATCAGGCACACAATGGCACAAGCAGTTAAGATGGTGGGCTTGTTGGATGGAAGGTCAGAAGCTTGAGTTCAAGACACAAGAGCTGCTGAATAACAGTTGTCTGCCTAGTTCCTGCCAACCTAGCAGTTCAAAAGCAAGCAAAAATGCAAGTAGATAAATAGGTACCACTTTTGGTGGGAAAGTAAAAGTGTCTGTGCACCTTGGTATATCTTCATACTGACATTACCATGGAAGCTTCTTCGGGCAACACTGGCTCTTTGATTAGGAAATGGAGATGAGCACTGCCCCCTAAAGTCAGCCATGGCAGGGAAACCTTTACTTTTAAGAGACATGCCAAGCCTCCTGCTTGGTAAAAGAGATGCAAGAAAAAGATAGAAAGAAAAAGAAGACAAGAACAGAGTGTTTACAAAACATATCCTGCACCCGTTTTACTTTTAGTTCAAGTCAACATGTGACTCCTCAACAATTTATTTCAGATAAAGGATGGACTTCAGTTGAAAAAAAACAAGATTTCAATCCAGTTTAAGAATTCAAGTTTAGTTCACAGAGTGAAAGCAGAGTATTCACTTGGTAGTTTTTCCCAGGCTTCAAATGCCTAAAGCTGCAAAGGGCTGGAAAGTTTGCACATGGACTTGTCACAAATGTCAAGAAGCTCAGCCAGCTGGGGAGTTCAAGGACTTGCTTTATGTCTGCTTAGAGTTCCTCTGCAAACCAAGGTATTCTGTATGGTGAAAGACCTCTTTGATGGAGGACCTCAGCCTCAGTAACAAAGAACCATGTTAAAAAGTAGTTAATCCATCTACTAAATAAATACCCTTCTGGATCTCCAGCAAAAGGGGAGAGAATGACTGACCTAAGGTCACCCAGGTGGCTTTGTGTCTCAGGCAGGACTAGAACTCAATCTCCCAGTTTCTAGCCTAATGCCTTAATAACTACACCAAACTGGCTCTTTGTACCATCAGTATAATCATTTATATACTGCAGTTCCAACAGAATGGAATGTTTTATAACATTACACACACGTACATACACACCTTGGATCTTCAAGAGAATTTCCAAGAGAAGGCAAGAAGAGATTTCAACTTCTCTGCTGCTAAAACCAGTGAGAACCAGAAATTTTAATGCGGTTACTTATAGGGGCAAAGTCTCACCTCCCACCAACACAATGATCCTCTTCAAAGTCACTGTTCCTTTGCTAATGAAAAAGAAGAAGCCATAACCTTGGACACTGTCACTGGGAGGCAAAGAGGAAGCTTCAGAAAACCAAAAAGTTTTCTGAAGTAAAGCACAGGTATTGAGAGATGAGAATGAGGCTTTTCCAGTCATAACAACAACCTTGCTTGTGGCCTGGGAATATTGGTTCAAATAACTCACTTATCATTTCCCTATACAACAGAAAATTTCATGGAGGGAATGAAATGGGTGCAGCTCCTTCATGGATTAAATTCCAGAATGTCTAAATGGATTTGTGTATTTTAATTTAAACATTTCCTAATCTGGGCAATGCCCAGTTGTGCAAGCTCCCAACACTCTCGGCAATGACCATGCTGGCTGGGAAATTCTGAGAGTTGAAGCCCAAACATGTAAAAGTTACCAGTGCTGGCAAACCCCATTCTAATGAATGTTTCCAAGTGTTATCCATTGCTTCCTGTTCCTTTGATTTAGCAGAAACACTGGCAATCTTCATACGAACATTGTACAAGATGATATTTTTTCCATGTTGCTTTTTTTTCATATAGCTACACATCTAAGTAAGTATATATGCGAAGCAGATGTTTTTTACAATTTTTATATTATAAAATATAGCAGCACCAGGTGCATAAGTCAATATAACAGGCTACATTTATATATTAAACTGACACTATTTTATTAGCTATTTAATTTATAAATTTAAACTCACTGGATGTCATATAAAGTAACTGTGAATCATACGCAGCCTGTTTTCCATTTTCACTATTCAGACAAGCTTCTACAAGTGTTCTTCCTCACAATCTTTGCTTCCTTCAGTAAATACCTATCAATCTATGTTTAAGAGGTTTATCGCTCTCCCCTTTAGCCTCTTTTTGTTGGAAATTTACACATTGTTGTGTCCCCTACAAAACTAATCAGACAGCCTACAAGGTAATAATCGTGGAATGTATAAGTCTTGGTCAGAAGAACTTTCCTTAACTGAAATATAAATCTGTATTTAGTCCTGTTGTTCTTCGGCACCGGGAGAATGTTTGTAACAGTTAAAAGGAGAATGAAAAATCTGCTCCTGGAATAAGCACGGCTTTATCCCTGCCAGGCTGAGAGTTCACTGTAGTAGCCAGACATATGTCTGGCTTTTACCCGCAGATGTTGCTGTGCTTCCACAGAAGAACAGACAGACCGTACCACAATGGAGGGGCAAGAAATGGCATCGGTTTTGCTGGTGCCAGGTTTTCAAAACGATTGCTCCAAAGAAATCATTAAAATAGGAGATTATTAAAAATGAGAGTTTGGGGAATCTACATATTTGTCCTTTCTGAACTTTCATGATACACTTAATTAATGTTGCAAGCTTTTCACCACTACGTAATTTCCCCTTCTGTAGAATCATAAAATGGGCCCAGTGAATTATGCTCAGCAAGCAGAGTAGTTCATTAAGAGAAATATTGTCAGAGAAATGTTATATCTATGATCATATACTGATTCCTCACTCCAATTTTTGAATGCACCATGACCACTCAAAAGGGAGAAATCAGTAAGTGTGCGAGACAACAATTCTCTCCCCTAAAAAAGAGAAACTTCCAAAATAGCCCAATAAAAATATGCATGGTCTGCCAAAATAGAACATTTTTGACAAAATATTTTTTTATTTTCAAATAATTGTCAAATTTTCAATGTTTTAAAAAATTCAAAAAATTTTCAAATAAAATTATTTGACAAATTATAAAAAAATAATAGACAAACTGGAGAGCCTGTTTGGTCTAGTGATTAAGATAACAGACTAAAAACAGGGAGGTCATAAGTTCTAGTCCTGCCTTAGCCACAAAAGCCAACTGTGTGATCTTGGGCTGGCCACTCTCTCTCAGCCCAACCCACCTCACAGGGTTGCTGTTGTGAGGAATATAGAAGAAGTAAGGTGTGTTAAATATGTTTGCTGCCTGGAGTTGTTTATAAAAATAATAAAGTCAGGAAATAAATAAATAAATCATTGACTCACTGTTAAAAGAAAGACAACACAAGCATGAGACAATTAACAGAATATCCAGGAGAAAGGCAAAGTTAACAACTGAAAAAGATAATACAATTTGCTCTGCAGATGCCAGTTGCAGCTAAAATATACCCACATGCACAAACCCAGTGCTATGGCAGAAATCAAAAATATTGATAGCATATGTTATATATGCTAGGGGGACAATGCCATGAGAAACTTTCCAAGTTCAGGAAGAAGATATAAGTCAGAAATAATGGGTATGAAGTGGAACAGCAATCCTTGTGCAAACGGCCGTGTCAGTCTGTCTCTACTGACTTTATAGTAGCCCAAGATCTCACAAAATATGCGATATGGTTCAGGACATATGATACTGGCTGATCCCTAGGGGCAGTTGGAGAGGAGGGGAGGAGACAAAATTGTATAAAACAGAACACACAGAGGGATTTGAACATATTACTAAATTGCCCGGCTTAGAAACCTGACAGTTTTTTAGGGGATTTCAGACCCAAACAGAAGGGGGTAATGATAAAAGTAGCACTGTGCCAAAAAAACACTCCTCTTCTTTTATACATGTATTACGACATTGCATGCATGAATGAAAGCGGCAGAATTTACATCATGACAATGGAGGAACCTGCAAATTTAAAATTTTGCAATTAATGTGTAAACTATATAAATGGTGATCATGCAAAGTATCTATACATTTTTGAAGGGGTTTGTTATTGCCATCTTCCAAGATATTTTTTGTTTTCCCAGTCTAGTCTACATCCTGATGATTTCCTAGTTTTATCTCAAGTTAATTCAAGTAAACCCAAAGAACACTTGTTCCAGCTTTATTTTCAGAAAAGAGATGCAGTCCTCTATAATAATTAAAAAATTGGACTAGGAAAGAGACCAAATTTCAAGACCATCCTCAGCCATAGAAGATCACTAAGTTAACTTTGGGCAGGCCACTATCTTTCAGCTAAACCTGATGTTATTAGTAAGAAGAGAAGAAAAGGGAAAGTGTAATGGTATAGGGAATGACCTTGAGAGACAAAAGAGGGAAAGAGTACAGCCAAGGGAATAGTCAGATAAAAGGTAACTTAGCCCGTAAAAGGAATGTGGACATGGCAAACATCTCAGAAGGGACCCTTCCTAGTTTCTTGGGCTGTAAAGATGATGGGGGAGCAACGTATTTTCAGATTTGGAATATTCTATTAATGTAACCTTATAAAAAAGTAGAATTAGTTCATCTCAGCATGCTTCCTGTGTGGACTACCTCGCAAGGCTGACATAATGTTATGTATGCCACATTAGAGGTCCTGGTGGAAATAATATAATTAATGAATAAACACTTTGAAATAAATATTTTTTTGCTTCCTACACAATAAAGGCTGGCAGAATCGCTCCAGCAGAGGTGTGAAACAGACTTTTCAGTGGTAGCCTTCCACTTCTGACATTCTTTTGTTCATATACCTAAATAATATATGGCATCATCCTTACTACATTTGTAGTGAGGCAGGACAGAATTATTATTTCTTC
>JANHZU010003487.1:24609-39485 GCA_032468055.1 Acrochordus granulatus
CGCTTTACGAGAATTTCGCACTAAGAGCGTTCTTCCGGAACGGATTAATCTCGTCTTGTGAGGCACCACTGTAGCTTGTTTTCTTTCATAGCAATATTATGAATTATGCTAGACTTCAAAGGAACAAATTGCTCAAACGGTGTGTTGAGTTTCATACTTAAACATATATTGGTCTTGTCTAAATCTCAAAAAGTATCACAATTTTTTTTCCCTTTCTAAATTGTCAGAATGTAGCCTACAAAAGAGATGGGCAACGTTAGCTTTTCTTTAGTTCCCAGAAATTATACTATCAAATTTTGCTGACAAACAGCTGACAGAAATTGAATTTCCCGTCAATTTTTGATAGAAAGCACTTTACTTTTGTTAGCTTAACACATCCAAAACAAAGCAAAACATTTCCTCCACTCTAAACAGACAATTAAATCTCCCTCCATCATGGCTCTTAACTGCTTCCTTCAAAAATATAAAATAAATAAAATTGCAGTAATTAGCTGGTAGAAATTTGCTTACCCTGATGTACAAGGTCAACAAGTGCCATTTGACAATCTTTCAGTCAAAACAATAGTGGTATCTTAGCTAAATGGTGTATTTATCACAGCTGGATAGAATGCATTCTTGTGTGTTTCTGTTGGAGCAAATTTCCCCTAAGAAGTGAAGAAGGACATTGGCAAGTCACCATCTCGTTGGAAACTGAGGATGGCAAAAGGAACATCTTTTGTACTAATCAGTGGTCAATTTTCACAGTATATTTTTTTTGTTAGCCGCCGAGAGTCTCCAGATTTTGGCAGCATATAAATTAAATAAATAAAATATTCGTGCTATCCAGTTGTTTAACTAGGCAAGGTGACACATTTGAGCAGCCCACTTTGCTATTTTTTCATTATTCTAGCACATCTGCTTTTCTTTAAAGGCTCATAAGAAAAGTAATCAGTGCCAATCAGGCAATGATATTTGCAAATAATTAAGTTAGCAGTAAAGATCTACAATAGCACAGAAGTAGAAGAGAGAAAGATACATCAGTATATTATATTCTGCAGCATTTTAATAGCTATCTCATTTTGACTTTAGGAATAAGCACAAGAAATAATTTGGTCTCTAGTTCAAGCAAAGATTCTGTCTTACCAAATCCATGGCCAAGTTCTAGTTTGCCTAGAAAGACGTCGGCGACAGCAGGCGGGATAACCAGACTGAACATCAGTAAGAAGTATTATTGAAACCTTCTGAAGAATTTACTAAAGTCATTTTGATCCCAATCACAACCAGTTTTCTGAGTGGGATACTTAGTTTGACTGAGTTCAGTGGGTACTTCTTAATATTGTATAGGATTACGGAGTATGATTTCCTGTCAGTTGGGCATTTAAGATCATTATGATAAAACCACTCCTTTTTTTTAATTGACAGAATTCCCTTAACTGTCAGTTCGGAAAGTTTGCTGCCTTTAGTACAATAGTTGCCCATCACTATTGTATTATAATTAATATAGACTGCTGATTTATGTGAATTTGTCAGAGAAAAGAAAGCTATCTTTCTGACTTCCTTTCATGTGGCTGGGCTTTATTACAAGGAGAATGGCTTCCACAAGCATCCTTTTTAATGAAAGTAGTGGGGATAGTGTCACTTCAGAGATTGGTGAGATGAATTATTTTTTCATAGGGTAATAAAATACTTTCAAAATATATTTTAAGAATATTAAAATTGGGATTTATTATGCTGACTGAAATAATTTGAAGTTATGATATGTTAAATTCCAGTGTTTAAAATATTTCGACTTGGCATTTACTGATGATCGATTTAAAGAAACAATTGTAAGTAATGGGATGGTGCCTAAGGAATGTTTATCTTGATCTTCATTGATGCTGCATCCCTTGTTTTGTAATTTATTTTAGATTGCACAGGATCAAGTGGGCTAATGGGTGCTTATGTCCCTTCCTTTCTGAAAAAAGAAGTTGGCTCTGCTGGCCAGAGAGTGCAGTTAGCACCACTTCTTGATCCATCTCCTGCAGATTCATCTTCTCGTAAGCTGTGTTTGCCTCTAGAAATGATGTTATGAAGTATGATAGTAAAGCCACTGCTCTAGAATCTATGACATTTAATTTGGGCAGTCCTCACAGTTTACAGTTCCTTGGACTTCAGTTGAATGTTAATTGAGGAGCCTGCCAGGCAGACCCCAAGTTAATAATAGAAGTAACTACTTTCAGAAGATCCTTTTCCTTGGAGACTTTTGCTTTTTTGTATTAGTCAAATACAGTAAGAAATACAGATGCTTATATTGTATTCTGTATTGTGCCTTAAGCTATGGTACATAGGTGGAACAGTGTCCTAATAGAAGACAATAGAGTATCTGTAGTTCAAGATTGAATTGTGGAGTCCTAGATGTTCTCTAAGATTGACTGTTTGTTTGCAGAAGGGATATTACCAGCTAGGTAATATCATCAATGCAAATGAGCTTGGAGCTTGCTGCAGTAGTTGCCCTCCAGAATTGGTGAGAGTTGGTTTTCTCCTTGATAGTTCCTTGATTAGGATATTGTTTTCTGCTTGATTGTTTGTCCTGCTTATCTGGGAATTGGCTGCTGGAGGGGGATGTGTTCTGGTCTTTTTGTTTTCCTTCTTAGTTGTTTACTGTCTCTTGAATGATGTGTATTAACAGTCATATAAGCAGGGATTACTACCTGACAAATGATCAAACAGCAAAACATGCCCTAATCAAAAAAATATCCTAAACAGAAAATATTTTCTTCTTCTGAAATATGACCTGTGCTTTTTCTACATTTGGAACATAGGAATTCACCTTTGTTTTTCTTTCTCCTTCTTTCTCCTTCATTTCTAGTTCTTACAGTAGCAAAGGCTGTTTAGGTAATGCCTAAAATAACTCCTTCAGAAACTAACAAAGGTGGCTTCTGTATATTTATAACTCTTTATGACTGTGGATACCAGTAACAGAATAAATTATTGTATGTTAACTGGAGATTGTCACTTGGCGGAGGGGTTGAAGCGGGCTAGGGGATGTGCCTTATTTTTTAAAACTCACCTCTGAAAGCTTCACAGATTAAAGCAAAAGATTCAGTAGCTTTATTTTAGTTTGAAGAAAAACGTGCATTACGCTGTGTAGAAATCTAACAAAACTATTGTACTGATTTCTCTGACTTCTTTTGGGTTGTAGATGTTTCACTGCCCAAATGCTCAGGAGTTTTAGAGAAGTGAAGTTCATTCATTGTGAGGGCTTGGATGGATGGTCCTGTGACTGGATGTTATTTTGCAAGGGATTGATGTAGATTATTTGGCTGATAAATTTTATCTTATTGGCTTGTTGGTTATGTCCTGTTGTGATGGTATATGGGAATGACCTTGGGAGACAAGAGGAAGATCCACCACATAGGCAATGGTCTGATAAGAGGCAGCTCAGTCCACAAGTGGGCAAAAAGCATGGGAAGCATTTCATAAGGAACCCTTCCAGAGACTAAAGAGAAAAGGGAGAAATACTTTCAGTCTTGAAATATTCTGTTTAATGTAACCTTATAAAAATGATAGAGCTGATATTCCTGGTAGTGCTTCTTGTTTGGACTATCTCAGAAGACTAACATCTCTGTGACCAGCGCTGGTGTGATGGACCTCTGCCAGACCTATCACTACCTATTGCATCATATCAACACAGATATCAACATCATTGATCACACAGGATGCATCCAACATGCAGAGAAGATAGAATCACTACCAAATTTTTGAGTTTTTAATTAAAATAAACACCCAGTGTTTTGCTTCCCTTCCAGTTAAATTGTTCTTAGGAGGGGAGATACTTTCTACCATTTCCCATTCTCCTCTATCTCTCACTCTGATATGAAATATCACCTCTCCAACTATATGTTATTTGGGAAGAACACTGCCAAAATCTGAGTGGATTAACCAAGATCCAACAGTGTCTTCTTCAATTTGCAGAATTCTAAATCAAATGCTTTAATATAAAATAAGATTCTTTAATTCAAGTACAGTAACCAGTTCCACATCTGATTGTCACCTTGAATTGCTCTCTCTTTTATATTTTTTCTTACTCATTTGTAGAATACAATTCTCTGAAGACTATTAGACCTCATATTGGGAGGCCACCATTTAACATGTCAATGAAAAGCACACCAGGGTTGCTGCCAGCCCCACCTCCTGTTCAACCAGTGCATGGAAGAATTGACTGGTCTTCAAAATATGCTGCTCACCACTGAATACAGGATTGGAGTACATACTTCATGACACTGGCTAAGCATCCAGTCTCTTCTAACATTTCTCCTGTCCATATTTTCTATGACTAAGACATTTCAGACCCTTTAAGAGAGTTTACTTTTGAGTTGTATGTATTTGAATACAAACTTGTAACTTTTTTATTATTTTTATTTTATGATTGAGGCATTTATTTTCATAGGGCCAACACACATTTGTATATCAGCATAGAATTGTGGAAAAAATTTTTGGGGGGCTTTTTTAAATGATAATTTTTGAAATTCAATTTTTAGAAAGAAAAGGTTTTTTTTTCTTTTTTGACCATGTTTTATATAAGTGAATAAATGTAGCAACAAGACAGTATGTAATATAATTAAGATACAATTAATAGTAATGACATTTACCAAATATTCTATAAGTTAAGTTCTGAATATGGTATGTTGGGCAAATAACCCATTCAGTATCTACATTCTTCTGTTAACTTCACAACTGAATAGGCACAATAATAGTACTAAGCTTGACTTTCCTGTAGTAAAATATGGGCTGAGTATTTTGTCTTTACATGACTGTGAATTATTAGGTTCCATGTATAAAATAAGAGCAGAATCTTGATTGTATAATTTTAAGATGCAGGTGTTAAAATGTATGTAAAAGGAAAAAGGCATTTTCTGTAATTATATCCTGTACAGTATTTGGTCAGAGTATCATGCCTCTGTGGAAATCTACAATTCTTGGTATAATTCACAATAAGCATTACAATATGATTCTGCTCATTAACTGATTAATGGCAATGAGGTATTAACACAGTCATGTATAAGAATGGCCATATTCTGACCCCGTGCCATTTCATACTTAACACTAGCCTCTTTTCACAGTGAAAACTAAATTTATTATAGGATATCCTGCTTCAGTTGAGAGCATTATGTCTCATAGGATTGTAAGTCTTGGAAAATATTTAAAGCAATATTAAGTATGACAAAGCTGGGTTTGTAAAGTAATATAATGAAGTATAAAATATTAAAATGAACACTACCAGCAGCATCAGAGTTGAAGATTTTTATATATTCATAGCCTACATTTTATTCTTAATTCCTTAGCTTTTCTTTTTCCCAAATGCAATATTATTGCTTCAGTAAAAAGTTGGTAGAAAAATTCTCCTTCTATAATTAAAAGCTTATCTTCAGGAATAAGTTAACATTGCTTATTTTTATAAGTTTAGAATTAAATTTTATCCCTTCTAGAAATCAGTATAAATTTTTTGTAGAAAGGAATGGAAATTTTAGAGCGCTGGGATGAAAAAAGTATTAAAATTTACAGTACATTTTTTTTAAAGAAAAGCCAGTTGTGGAAGTTCAGTTCCCCAATCTTCTTTTCTTATGCAGAAAACAATGGAAGAATTAAACTGTGCATTTCAATTCACAGAGAAGGCTCAAGGCTGTATCTCCTCAGGGAGAAATAATAACTCCAGACAAGCATTTCAGTTAAGTCTTAGATATAGCATCCAATTTCTTTTTTAATGCTATTTTCTGGACATCCCAGCCTACTGCATTTTGTTTGCATCTTCTCTTTTTCATAAAGCAGACATGGTAAAAAGAACAGCTACCATTCATATCTTAATTTCTTCCTGTCAGGGTTGATTTAGTTCAATAGCTGACAAGGTATCCATCTTTTGTGCTGGATCTGAAATCTCCAGATTAAAGCAGAAAAAAAACCTGCTTTGTTTTGACATCTCTTGCATGCCTTCTCCCTTACTGGTTGCAGCAAACAATTTTCCCCAGGGTTGCTCAACTTGTGAGAACTAAGAATATAGAAAAAGTGTAAATGTAAATCATAATTATTCATCTGTAACTGACAACAGTAAGTGTCAAAGGTAGCTAAAGTGCCTTGGACAATAGAATTTTAAAAAAGGCTTACCCAATATTATCCTGTGAACTTAAGAGACCAGAAACATTTTTTTCAGAAATAGATATGCTATAAATTGATCAACATTTATGCTGAAAACAAAAACATTTGAACTTCCCTACCCATCTAGAAAATCCTCACTGTTGTTGGATTCTATACTTCTTCTGGGCTGTTCGGAATCTGCACTGTCTAAAAATACCGCTTTGTCTAAACTGAAGTTATATGCCAGTTAGATTGGCCATTAGTTGTTCTTCTGGGAAACAATGAAGTAATAAAATCTTACAGTGGAATATTCCCAAAATCATTCTATTCCACTTCTCAATAGTTCTTCTTTCTGTTTGGAAGAAAGTAACCTGGAAAGCAAATAAACGTAAGCCATTTTTTAAATTCTGTCATGATCATTTAAAAAATTCTTGCAAGGTACTGTATCAGCGAGATAATTTAAGAGGTATTCATTTGGGTTGTGCAGCACTTCATATTAAATTTGGAAAAAATGCTTCCAGGTATAAGGGAGCACAAATGCAGATTGATACTCCCCCGTATTCTCTTTTAAATAACACAAACCTGACTATTTTTTCATTTATTTAAACCATCCTTTATATGATTACTCATTGTATAATGCCTATTGCATTCCTGTTAATTCATTTATGAGTAAATGAAGTTTCTGTCATCCTGTTGAGCAATACTTCTTCATACATTTGTTGAGGATCTAAAAATAATACAGTACAAATTTATCAATGTTGAATAAGGCTACTGTATTGCCAGTATAAATCTACTATGGCTTGTAGATAATTGCACCCATAGAATGCTTTGGGTTTTTTTACAAAGTATTGTGTCCTATGTTGAGAACAGTTGATGTAGAAAATATTAAAATTTAATCTGAGTAAGGTATAACTGAGAAATTAAAATTCTCCATTTTTTCCTCTCTCTTGCATTGCTGTGCTTTTCTTCCTTTCTATCTCAAACTCCTTCTTGAAATAAAATTATTTAAACATTGATTGGTTATTATTTAGTATTTCTGTTGGCGGCATAGAAGTTTGTAAACAAATATACAGTCATGTGAAAAAGAAAGTACACCCTCTTTGAGTTTATGGTTTTATGTATCAGGACATAGTAAAAATCATCTGGTCCTTGCCAGTTCTTAAAAGCAGATAAATACAACCTCAGATGAACAACAACACATGACATTTTGCATTATGTCATCATTGATTTTACAAAAAGAAAGCTAAAATGGAGAAGCCACGTGTGAAAATTAAGTATACCTTATGATTCAATAACTTGTAGAACCACTTGAAGTCATTGTTTTCTGTATGACTTTATCAGTCTCTCACATCATTGTGGATGAATTTTGACCCACTTTTCTTTACAACATTGCTTCAGTTCATTGAGGTTTGTGGGCATTTGTTTATGCACAACTCTCTTGAGGTCCCCCTTAGCATTTCAATCTGGTTGAGGTCTGGACTTTGACTGGGCTATTGAAACACTTTGATTCTTTTCTTTGTCAGCCATCCTCTTGTAGATTTGCTAGTGTGCCTGGGATCATTGTTCTATTGCATGACCCAATCTCAGCCAAGCTTTGGACTTTGTCCAAGCTTTGGACAGAAGGCCTCACATTTGAATCCAGAATACTTTGGTCTACAGAGGAGTTCATGGTCCACTCAATGACTGCAAGATGTCCAGGTCCTGTGGTTGCAAAACAAGCCCAAACTATCACTTCTCCACCATGCTTGACGGTGTTTGTGCTGATATGCTGTGTTTGGTTTTCACCACACATGGTACTGTGCATTATGGCCAAACATCTCCTCTTTGTACTCATTTGTCCAAAGGACAGTGTTCCAGACATCTTGTGATTTGTTCAGATACAACTTTGCAAACCTAAGCCATGCTGCTGTGTTCTTTTTAGAGAGAAGAGGCTTTCTCCTGGGAACTTTTCTAAACAAACCACACTTGTTCAGTCTTTTTCTAATTGAACTGTCATGAACTTTAACATTTCACATGCTAATTGAGACCTGTAGAGTCTGAGATGTAACTCCTGGATTTTTTGCAATTTCTCTGAGCATTGCACGGTCTGATCTTGGGGTAAATTTGCTGGATCATCCACTTCTGGGAAGATTGGCAACTGTCTTGAATGTTCCACTTGTGAATAATCTTCTTCACTGTCGAATGATGGATTTTAAATTGTTTGTAATGGCCTTATAACCCTTCCCAGAACGAGAGGCAGCAACAATTGCTCCTCTAAGATCATTGCTGTTGTCTTTACTCTTTGGCATTGTGTTAACACACACTTCAGTGCTGGAGACCAGCAAACTCCTAAAACTTTGGCTTTCATAGAGGTAGTCACAGTTGGCTGATGATCAATTGTTCAAGGGCATTTGAGTAGCAGCACCCAGCTGCTACTTAGCCTTTCTGTCTGTATGGAAGCAGTAAGGGTGTACTTAGTTTTTCACACATGGCTTCTCCAGTTTGGCTTTCTGCAGGTAATATTAACCAAGAACATTTATTTGGCTTGAATTACAACCGTTTTAATAAAATTTTAAAATTTGAATAGTTTGGATTATAATAATTTGCTTCCTATTTGTAAAAGACAAAATATCTTAATGTAAAGAGAATGTATATTTAAATCATATAACTGGTACACAATGAGTAACAAGTTCCAAATGCATCATGATTATAAAAACACTAGAATACAAGTCTTGCAAGTATAAGCTAGAGATTAAATACTGTATTCTTAGGAGAATGAATGTTGAGGAACAGTTTGCTTGGTTTACAATTTTTTGTAAACCAGTTTGCTTGGTTTACAATTTTTTTTCTTTGAAATATAATTTTTTAAAATTTAAAAATGACTACTGAATTTAAATCTCAATGTGAAAACCTATAAACAAAGTGATCATATTTTCTTAAAAAAAATAAAGGACAAATCTGAAAAAGGTGTAAATGTGAAAGAGGTTGGTTCATAAGGATAAAAGGAAATATTGTTTAAATTTATACCTTTGGTCTACAAAGGAAAATTAAAGAGTGAAACTAAGAAAATAAACAGGACAGCTTTCTGAAACAAGGAATTGTCCTTCATAATAAAGGATATGTGGCCACTGTGCCTTTAACTGGAAATGCAGTCCTACTTATATCTAGTACAGAATGATTCGTATTAATGATAGAACGCTGTATTTTAATGTTCTAACATTTAAATTATTGAGTATGTGTTTTGTTTATCAACCATTTTTTTCCTGATAGACAAGGGTTTGGGACCTGATCCTTAAGACAGCTTACAGGAATATTCCTTTAACAATGGTGAGCATCTGGTGAGTTTGAAGTTAAGTTTGATAAGATGCAACCAAGAACATCCTCAAGAAGGAAAGCAAGGAAGAAGGCAAAGCATTTGGTCGCCAACTGAGCATGCCAAAAGTAACCTAACATATCAGCAGGGTATTTCTTTGTGTTGGGAACTGGTGTAGCTTCTGAAACATTCAGGTTTAGGAATTAAAATAGAGTAAAGAAACATTTTGTACTCGATACAAAATTATTTGGATATTTTTATTTATATCCTGCCATTATTATTTTAAACAACTGAAGGCTGCAAGGGTATTTAACATACCTTCCCCTATTTTCACCACAACAACAGCCCTGAGATGGGCTGGGCTGAGAGAAAGTGACAAGCCCAAGTTTTCATGGCCACAGCCTGGTTGCTAGCCTGATAAATGTTGTAGGCGGGGCGGGGGATTTAGTTTAGGTTATGTGTTTATTTTTTAACTGAAGGATAGCTTCAGTTCCAGTGAGTTCTCGCTTATGTTTTCATAGATATTTTAGTTAAAATTAATGACAATATTATAGCATACATTGCTTTAAAAAAGGACATTGAAAAATCTTTTGTTCTTTATGCACTAATGATTCAAAGCAGTTAAAATACAAAGGTTCACTAACTTGTTCAAGTAAGGAATCTTCTCTTAGGCTTTCATTGAATAATCAGCACATTACATTGGCATGTTGGCAATTGATGTGTCATGACCAAATCCTAGTTAGTTCAGCTGCTATACTGTGCACCAGTTGGAGCTTCCAGTCATGTCCATGACAATAATCCAAGTGGGCAGGAGTTTTTTCACCAAATAACTGTTTGGTGCCTGTACAGTTTTGTTAAACATTAAATTAAAAATTAATAATTACTATTTTGTTTGATTTATTAAGTTTCTATGTAGCTTCACTCCAGCGCTACTTGGTTACTGTTTTTTTGGTTACTTGTACAAGTTGAATGTGACCATTCAAATTGGTACAGCTGGTGTTGGCGATCTTAGTGGAGAATGGAGGGCATTTCTGTCATGCAGAAGTATGTACAGCAAAGAAGAAAAAGGAAACTGGATGATGGATGAGACGGAATAAAGAAAAGAAAAATTTAAGTAGTGATAAAGCTGTCATAAATGTACATTTATGTACCAAATGTACATTCTTGCCTTGCAAATATGTATATGGACAAATCTACCTATATTTGTGCTTTTATCGGTTCTATCTTTTATCGGTATGGAAGACAAATTTCTAAAGGGGCAAAAAGAATGGCAAACTGCCACGTGCAGCGCCTCACTTGGATGTGTCTGGAGTCTTGGAAGCTTGACTACCCTACGTTCTCCTACAAATGGACCTTGAGCTTGTTTGGAGGTTCTAGCAGGGGAGCGCAGCTATCGTATACCCTTGACCGAAGATCGGTACACTCCTTCTATCTGGGATGGTCGTCCTCTTCCACCGAGCGCGCAGCTTCGGGAGGGACGCACATGGAGCGGTGAGGGAGGAAGGGGACACCCGCCTAGCCAGCCAGATCAGCCGAATCAACCCTGGCGATCAATGGGGTGACAGATGTCGCAGCCAGATCGCCCTCACATCCGAGCAAAGAGTCTGCGGCGTCCTTATATACACGGCGAAACTGCGATGCCTACAAGGTTATGGTGGCCCCGCTTCGGACCTCTCGCTATGCAGATGTTTACACAAAACGTCGGCAAGAAGACGTCACGAAGAAAACCCACGACTGCCTCTGAAGAGTCGGGCTTCTTTCTCCTAGACGGGTTCCCGAGAGGCTTTGAGAAACATGCAAAGTACTTGTCTTGGCACCTCCCCCTGGTGCCGGGTCCCCGCCCCCCGCGCCGATCGGGAGGGAGCGGCCCAGAACGAGCCGGGTTCAAAAGCAGCGCCGGAGCGAGGACGACGGCGGGATCGAGCCTTGAAGCTCGGGAAGGGGCCCGGAGTTGCTGCTCCCTTCCCCTCTCTTCCCCGGGGGAGGTACTGATTCCGGAGGAGAACGCATGAAACGAGGACCGTGGAATCGGGCTTGCGGTGCTGCGGATGGGCGCCGATGCTTGATTTGCTAAGGCGAGCGGTTCTCTTTGACGGAAGGTGATGGTGCGGCCGGGCATCCCCTTAGGGGTCCTAACCCAGCGGAGTTGCAGAATTGGATTTTGCACCCCGAAGCGGCGCGTGGGGGGGCGAGGAGGAGGGGGCGGCCGGTGGCTCAAAGTGGCACCCTGACAGCCGGCAGGAGCTGGGCAAACTTCGTCTCGGGTATCCTTTGGCTGATTTCCGTGCATGCTTTCCTAAGGGCTAAGTCGAGAATTGATTCAGATGAGGTTAGATTTCGTTTCTGGAACAGAAGAATCCGGGGGTGCTGGGCTTTTAGGAAAGACAGGGGGCCGTGTCCTGGTTTTATCTGCACCCAGAGCGAGCCTATCTGTGAAAGCTTTGGAAGACACTTTTTAGCGAAGAAATGACCTTTGTTGGCATCATCCTCCCTCCTTCGTCGTCTGTCCTTCTGCTCCCTTTGACTGCAGGCTTCGTTTCAGACGAAGTTTTCATGTCATAAAAACCTTTGAAGTGCATCAAGACTTTTTGCTCCAGCAGTTTGTTCATGTTTTCTCTCTCCTTCTAAGAGTAGTCAAGATCTTTTCTAGAGCTTTATAGATATCTTACTGGTTATTCTCAGCTGTGCAGTCAAACTCCTGTAGATATTATATCCAAGGGTTACTCCCAATAAAACCTGCTAATAAGATTTCAAGTGCTACAAACAGTTCAAACCTTCTGCTTTTCTTAGAAAAACAGAAGGTATTTTTATATTTCTCAGGAAGTCTGCATATTTTTACCCCAACAGAGCCAACTTTAAAAATAAAGGCTTGGTCATCAGTTACTTCTCTGTTGCCATCACCCTTTTTGGTAAAGATGGCATGAGGAAAAAAGGAAATGTTGGCAGGGCCGGTGACTGTAAACCTCCTATTCAGATCTTCCTTTGGACTTCATGTTTCTCATATTTATCTTCATTTTTAAGAACTTCAACGGCCATCGCTTTAGCTCAGATGGGAATTGTAACTCACAAAGCCACAGCATTCCTGTCTCTACCTTTAAAATAACCCTACCTCCAATCAGGAGAAAATTGTACTTTCAAAATGAATCATTTTTCAGTAGCCTGATCTTAAATGCGTTTTCTAAGGCACAAGTGAGTCTTAAGTAGTCACTGATTACCACTTCATAGCTGCTGCCATTTTGCCACCTCATTGTCATAGTTCCTTAGGAATTACATAACTGGATTTATTTATTCAATATATATAGCTGCCCAGAGTTACATGTCTAAGATCTTACCTATGTGACTCTGGGATGGTCATGCAATTTAAAAAAAATGCTATGAAGAGTTGGAAATAAATAATTAAAATAAAAACATTAGAAAAACAATTAAAGGCATTTAAAACTTAATTTGCAGGAGAATGCAATCCATACAGTGACTAACAATACAACCAGCTAGCAGGCTTCATTCCAGCATTGAATCCTCAGGCCTGATGATAAAACTATGTCTGAAGAATCTTCCAAGAGGTCAGCAAGGTTGGGGCTGCACCAGAAAAAGTTCTCCTCCTGGATGCCATCAGATGTCATTTTTTGGTAGATGGGACCTGTAACATGCCTCTCCTGCTGTCCCTGATGGGACAGGTAAATGTTAACTGGAGAGAGGTGGTCCCTCAGATAATCTGGCTTCATACTAGGGCATTATGAGCTTCTTGAATTGAGTATGAAAGTCAACTGGAAACCAGTGCAGCTTGCAGAACAGAGGTGTATCAGTCTCTGATCAAGGAGCATATGTAACTACCCACAATACTGCATTATGCATCAGATTAGCTTCCAGATGTTACTCAAGGGCAGTTCCATGTACTGTACAGTATGTTCCAGTAATACATTCTAGAGGTGACCAGGGCATGAGTAACAGAAGAGAGGCTTCCAATCCAGGAACATGTACAACCAGTGCACAACCTGAAGTTGTGCAAAGTCCTCCTAGCCATGATTGCCACCTGTTCCTCAGGCAGGAATTATGAGTCCAGAAAGTCCCACAGATTGCACAACTGATTTGTTTGGGACAATGCAACCCCATTCAGCAGCAAATATGATAGGTTCTCAGAAGGTGAAGAGGCTTAATCTTTCTAGGGTTGAGCTGAAGCCTGTTGTTCCCCATCCAAACTGCAATAGTCTCCAGACACTAGGGCAGGACATTAACTTAATTTGCCAGGGCAAACAACTTAATTTGCCAGGGCAAACAACTGGGTATCATCAGCATACTCATCCAGTGGCTTCATGTAGATGTTATGCAGAAGTGGAGAGAGTAAGAACCCTGCAGCACCCACAGAGTAGGGACCAAGGGCTGGTCCTCTCATTCTGATTAACACTGACTGGAACTGGCCCTGGAGGAAAGAAGGGAATTAGCATAATACAGTGCCTCCCACCCCCAGCTTTGGAGCTGGTCAAGAAGGATACCATGATTGATGATATTGAAGCCATCAAGAAGTCAAGAAGAGCAAGGATAGATGCAGTATTCCCATCCTACTCTCACTAGAGGTTACCCAAAAGTACAAGGAAAGCTTGGATATGGGATGAAAATTGTCCAGTACAGTTGGATCCAGTGATGTCTTCTTAAGGACTGACAAAGGTGGAGAAATAAGAATAATCTTTCACCATCCTTACCTCCACAAGGTAAACCTTAATAGCGTTTCTAACATGTTTGGTCAGGTTCATTTTTCATTGACCTCCAGTGTACTCTAAATGTCTCTTAAACATAAACCATAAGGCATGGCAGGATCTATGACAAAAGACAGGCCACATGGGTGAGATGTGATCCAAGATCTCTGCTGCCTTCTCATTCTAGGTGGTACCAAGGCCTCAGCTAGATTATGCAGAAGACTATCAGGAGCAACCCTGATTTTCAGGATTTATCAGTTGCCAAGGGCAGATGAATCTAATATGTCCCACCTCCCTGCTGTGGGGGATAGTACCAGAGAATCTCATGGTTATCAGGGAGTGATCAGATCATGGATGGGAGCCACAGAGAGCTCCTCTAGTTCCTAATCATGTCATTTTTCTGAGAAGAAAATCAGATCAGGCATGTAGCCTCAGAATCCATCACTATAGAAGGTAGACTAAAGTCCCTTTCCTTTTCTTATACTTGTTTCAGAGGGAGTTTCTGCTTTCTCTGTAAGATCTGCAGGCAAAAATAAATAGAGGATGCAACTAAGTGGTAAGCTGGAAGAGGCCACTTGAACTCCTAGCTAGGCTTTCCAAGTTAAGTTCACATCCCTTATGAATTTTCCCTGGATATCTAAGCATGTTGCTGCTAGACTTAAGTCAGTGGGCTGTATTTTTATATCTTTCTTATCAGAGAGCTCCACAGAAATGGGTCTGCTTTCTATGAAAACCAGTCATTCAACCTAAATGATGTTTTAGAAAATGGCTGAGGAGTTGTTTCTTGTGATATTTATGCAGAT